>LSSL01000581.1:11502-37812 GCA_001953115.1 Smittium mucronatum | reverse complement strand
GCTGCGATTTTAAATGAAAAGAAATCGAACAAGATCATATGGTAAATAAAAAATGAATATCAATTAGTTTGGATGATTGAGTTATCTTTGCTATGTTTATTGGATGCTCTTAAATTTACTAAATTTCATTAGTATAGATATTTCAGCACTAAAACATTTTTTCAAAGGATGTATAGTTGAAAAGACTATATCAATAGATAACACTGATAACATCTGGGTGATATCGTTGGGCAATTGAATTGTTTGTGAATCTGTTTTCAATTGATAATCGATTATATTGTGTAGGCATAATATATATATATATATATTATTTGTCAGCGCATTTCAAGGCGTCAATATTCCATGTTGGACGTTGGTATGTTTATAGATGTTGCTAAATTAATATAAATAAAAAAGGCTATGCGTCACACCACCAACACTTTTTACGTGATTATGAATTATTGGATCATTGTCCTATACCGCTGTTAGTGACTAATTGACACGTGATTTTATGGGTTGGAGATGAGAGGAAATAAATAAATTCAAGAAAAACAAAAGACCAATAGCGTTAATAATCAACAAAAAGACAAATAAAAAAGCTTTGAGTATATGGGGATTTACTTTGATAATCTACTAATAAAACTCGTTGAAAATAGCAGGGGACATGTCGAGGGAACTCAAACTTTATCTAATCACATCATCATCTCCACTGCTATTATCATTTGATGCATAAATTTCATAAATCCGACTCAAAAAAGTAGCAAACAAATGAAAGAATCGATAGCGTTCTTTTTATTTATATTAGTCATTATTAAAAAGACATAAGCCTTCAATAATTTATAACATTTGCGAAATGGTTTAAATAGTTCAGGCTAATTGAGCTCAATCATTTTCACCATAGTGTCGTATAATTAAATCGTTAATTTCCAATATTTGCTCTTATTTCCATTTCTTAGTTTTACTTTAAAATTTTCAGCTATTGGCTATTAACTCTTTCGTCACTGGTGGGCTATTTCCTACCATTTCCATAGCCAATATTTATGTCAACTTGATTTTCACTTGTAAAATTAACATTCTATTGGTTAGATGTTTGAAAATGGCAAATGAATTCATCGAATTAGCAAATTGGAGTACTTGCCGCATATAGAGACGAAAGAGTTGACTTATATTCCGAGCCTTAGAAAGTTTTTATACTAAACCTTCGAATCAGCTATTATTCGCATGATTGACACCCAAAAAATCCCAACCATGTTTATTTATTTTAAACCAATAAAAATATGTCACATATCCTCTCCCCCCTAATTCATACTGTTTGAGGAATTAATATCTATCGTTATTTTAACTAGACGAGTCCCATAAAAGTTATATACAAAAAAAACTACAATTTGTTGGTAAATAAAAGACCGAAATGTATAAACTGGGATTAAAAAAAAAAGTCTTAAGAAAATCGGGTTATCCACATTAATAATTTAAGATTGTTGGATAGAATAATAAATACAAGCTTCGGTTCTATTGCATCCAATTTCCTGTTCATGAGAGTCCATCGATTTCTCGGTATTTCCACTATTGAACCTCTGACGGTAAATAATTATGGTTATACAAATAACCGATTGAGCCTTAGATTGTATGCGGGGGGGGTTTTTTTTTTATGGGAGATTTATTGTATGCGGGTAAACTATACTTTTTCAAAGAGCTGGCCAATGTATCTAGTTTATTGGAGCGTTCTCCTGTAGATCTAACATGTGGTTTGATCATGCGAAAATTATAGAGTACTTTGTTATCCGTAGCTCACTTTATTCTTTCTCTTTGAAGTTTAGCCAAAAGCAAGATCTTTTTTCCAATAAAGTCATTAAAAACCGCAATATAAATTCCATGTAACAAAAATATAAAATCCACAGCGGTTTTTATTTCCAAAAAAACAATTAGGTCCTTAATTTTGACTAGTTTTTTATACTTGTGCAATTTGTTCAAAATAACGCAAAGTATAAAAAACATCTAACCTATTGGCCAAATGCTCATTAAATGAACCAATTGTTTTTTTTATTGTTGGTACATAAATGCTTGATATTTAGCGATTTGATACGCTGAGATAGATTTCCTAAGAGTGTATGCAAATTTATTTGAATTTGAATACTGTTAAAAAAAACGTACAATCTAATTGACGACTCTTAAGTTTAGACGATCAGGTTAGTTTAGGTTTAATAAATGCTTGGTTTGTATTTGGCACTAAATATCCTAATCTTGTAAAAAAAAAAAAACGATAAATCGATCAGTGCCGATAAAAACTTTTGCTTTTGAGAATTTGATAAGAAATATTTTCCAGCAAAGTGTGTTTTTAGTCACACAGATTTCCTGCAAACATTGTTGAAATTTCAGCTCGAAATCTGATAATTGCGAATCGATCATACATTTGCTAATTGGGTTTAGAGTCCACTCCTATCAGATCCCAGTCTATTTATGCTTTTTTTATTGGACGAATTGTTTAGCATCACGGGACATTGCGTTCTCAAACAAAAATATCGCCATTTCAAGAGTTTTTAATGTCATTTACTGAAATTAATTAAGCTTAGATTGTAAGAATATCCTCTGCTATAAAAATGCCACATTTATATTTATACTACTCATAAGTACTTATATTGCTATCCGTCAGATTCCTCCTTCATCCAAACACTATTCATTGTACATACCCAAATACACTTAAAACTTCGGACTTGGTAATTCTGTATGCAACTTAATTTAGAGTGTTGTCCATTCTATATCTAAATATATATACATATTAATAATCACAATAATACCATCACTTTCGATAAAAGGTATCGTAATACACAAAGCTTCAGCGATATTCGTAAAAGTATCTTACTACCAGTGTATATCTTGTCAAAAAATCCATTGCACTCTATTTATGGTGAAGCAGGATAATATCAATTTCAAGAAATGCATGGTATAGAACAGGACTCTTTAACGATAAGTAGTTGGTCCAACATATCTAGGGACGATTCTTCTGACTCCCAAAGCACTTGGACATGGTCCGACCTCTGTATAGTCACCACCCCCCAACGAGCCCAAAAACCAAAAAAACATTCAGCTAAAGAAAAAACTAAAGCCCCGAAAGAGGATTTAGCCATTTCTAACAAGAATTTGCCCCAAAAACCAGAAAATAAGTCAAAATTGGGTAAAGCTTACATTAATGCTGACATTTTTTTGAATGATCCAATTTTGGGTTCACAGGTTGTTGTTCCAATAAAAAAATCCTTCCATGAAACAAAGAAACCCTCCAGTTCAAAATATAAATCTTTTTCTGTAAATCAATCAGCTTCTAAAAATAATGAAATAATAAGCAAAAACAACAATCTACATTTGGTTGCCCATACAAAATTTGGCCAAAGTGAAGACTCTTCACAAAAATTCACTGGTAGGTCGCCTTTGGATGATTCAAATGGTTTAATTTCATTTATCCCAATTCCAGAATCTAAATCTGTCACTCGAATTTCAGACGATAACGATTCAAGCAGTGCTATAAGCTGTAATCTGCATCCGCTAAGGGTTTGTAATTCTGACTCTGACACTAATTCTTTCAGTAAAACCGATCGATTAAAGACTTTTAATTCTTTTGTTAAAAAAAGAGATTCATACAAAGAGATAAAAAATTCAAATCTTAGCCATCTTTGCACCAATTCAAACACTCACAAATCAATGGACTCTGTAAATTTACCCCTTAAAAACTATCGACATATCAAGAAGCAAGAGATGATAGCTGATTGGGTGAATAGAGGCGCTTCCATCAATTTATCAAGAATATCTCACCTACATACAGAAAATTGTTCAAACTCCAGCCATTACATTTCACCCATCCAAAGAAGTAAAAGCTTCAAAAATCTTGAAAGTAATACCGATTCCTTCTACGAAAATAAAAAAAATTCCAAGCGACACACCTCCAATTCATGTTATTCATATTCTTCAAAGCTTTGTGATAATAATCTTTCAAATCTGACCAGTTTAGTTGAGCCTATTTCTATTTCTCTTCGTACTTCTAGCAAACCCAACTATTTTAACCCGTCCAACACCTTTAATGGCTTTGGCGATAAAAATATAAAGTCCTCAACAACCTACCAACCTTCTTACAAAGCCATCGATTCTCACAACAAATATGAGAATTCGACCGAGTCATTAGATATAGTTCTCCAAACAGACGTGTTTAAAACCCCACCCTTATCGTACTCGCTTTTACCAAGCTCTGAAAAATGTTCAAATCTCAGTCTCAGTGATGAAATAGATAATATAGGCTCTGGTTTTTTCAAATCCGCAGATTGGATTATTAACGAGTTTAGACTCGATTTTTTGTTTGCGAATGATAGCCCCACAAGAGAAAATCAAGTCCCTCAACAAAAATATGATTTAACCCTAGATGAGGTTCTGGAATCTGGAGGACTACGTCTCTTCCAGCCATTGTAGAGTTTTAATACTATACCCCCCCCCTCCCCACTTTTTCCCATTACTTGGAATAGTTATGTATCTAAATTTTCAAAAAGTTTGAACAAGTTATAATTCTGCTTAATTTTTTGTTTGTAACCCTCTATTTTTTGAAGTTTTATAGAAATTAATATTAATACATAGAATTTTTAAAAATAGTAAATAAATAAAGTTTTAGGAGTTCAGCGATATTAAAGAACCATATTTTGAGTATGAATTCAACGGGTATCAAAACACTTTGTCTATCAATGTATGAGATTTAAGAGACACCGTTTTTGTACATCCCTTTTAAGAAATAAAAACAGTTTTCACTATAAAAGAAGATCTTTGGTTATGTGAGAAAATAATCTGTCTAGTAGTTAAAAAGCAGCAGCTTTTTTTGGCAAATAAATTTCATTTTTGTCACCCAATTACTGAAGCTAGCCAATGATAATCTTATATGTCGGGTGGATTCAGAATAAGTGTCTTGACAAATTCCTGTTCAGCTGGAGAGTTGGCAAGAGAAAGTTTCAAATCTTGCAGCGGGCTTCGTAAGAAAGAAGGTGAAAAGACGAGTGCCAGATTAGAAACATCCATTTTAGTTAATGATGCATTTTTTTCCTGGGCCAAGAAGTTTAAGAATCTAAAGATGTATACACACGTCCTTCGGTTGTCTAGTGATAGCTTATTGATTACTCGATGGGCAGCCTGAATATCTTTTGGGCTTTCAATACAGAAAAGATAATTGCTTATTGGTATAAGAGGGGCCTTAAGCTCACGCAGCCATTCCTTAAGCAAGGACGCGTATACATTCACATCATTCTTTTCATAATTCAAATTGAATCCAGCCTCCAATTTCAGCTTCTAAAATCATGATATTCATTATAATTTACGCATAAATATCACTTTAAAAAGAGATAAAAAACTTACAGTTAAAAACACCTTATCAGAATCCCCTGGAACTCGGAATAATCCCTCCGATTTGTAGCCACCTAGTCCAACAATCGCTTCGGTGAGAATCCTTAGTATGGCTGGGATTTTATATTTTATGTCAACTATCTCTGGATGTCTCATTATACTTTCCAGAGGAACTCCAAACAATTGATATCTTGCCGAAGAATCCTAACCATATCATTATTTTTTATTATCGGTTAAAATTTAAAGCGCAGTTAGCCAAATTAGGAAATTTTCAGGTTGCCTGCAAAATCGAAAAGGATAAACAGCATCCCCCAAGATAATACAAACGATAGTAATAAATAAAGCTGTAAATTACTGGTGAAACTTACGATTATAAGTCGAACCTCTTCCTTACTCAGGGGTCCGGATTTGATCGATTTTACATTTGCGAGTCTTGAAAACGTATGAGAAACTATATTTAGCAATTGTTTTCCGTGCTCTGTTGATATACTCTTAAACCTTTTAGCCTGGTCGGCAATAAAGTTGCTAAAATACACAAAAGCTTTTTTGCTGGGTTGAAAGGAGACTGAGAAAACAGACACCAGTGCCCATCCCAATTCCAACTTTTTGATATTATTGTTCTTGATCAGTTGTTTAAATGCCTGGGAATATAGCTCATCGAAAAAAAGTTTTGAATCATGGATCTTCAAGATTGTTTGTATGATTTCGATATTTTCATCGCTATTTATGCGATTTTTGGAATCCATTAGCATTAAAATCAGTTTGAATGACTTGATTGCGTCTTTGTGCATATTTTTGGGTAGATCCGTTAATGGTTGAGTTATTGGAATCGTTGTGTAGCAGATCATATCATTTATGTCTAAATTTTTTCTAAATATACCCCTTCTTGTGACACAAAATGAGCCTGTAGCATAAGAGAGAAATGCAGAGTAGCTTAAAGGATCATCATCTATCAGATTTGTATTTATCCGTTTATCATCGCCTTGAACATCTTTTGAAAGACTTCTTTCTATAAAATTCGATAAAAAAAGATTTTTAAAAATTGAAAGAAAGAAAAAAAAAATCCAATTATAGTTTACCCAAATCATCTGCCATTTTATCCAAATTTCCGGACGCCAGAAAGTCCTATAATTGGTAAATTTTTTATATAATAAAACGTTGCAGAGATAACAACTTATTGAATATACTTACACCCAGCGATTCAAGTTTCTTGGATTTAACATCTGAACGAGAATCACGAAAATCTCCAAATTCTGAAAGAGATTTATTTAAGGAGATGTCGTACTTTTGATCTATATTTGATAAGAATTTTTTTTTTAAAAAAAAAAAGTTTTTTTGTGCATAGAAAAGCAGAGTTACAAGTTAAAGTGGATAATTTAATGTTTACCTGGCAATAGGGTGGCTCTTTTTTTCATTACCGACGATCTAGATCGTGAGTGTTTAAAGTCAGGAGATATGGGTGCACTTAATGCAGATTTAACAAATGAAGAGGGTCGATTGGTTTTAATGAAGGGTTCGTTTTCGGAAGCAGTAAAGCTTTTTTTAGAATTAATAATGGGTGGTTCACCAACAACTTTAAGTGAATTCTTATCTTCATCATTAGTGGCTATTAATGCTTGTTGAGTATTATCCTTGTCTATATGAATAGACGTGTGGCTTTTTTTGCTTTCTGGAATAGATTTAACGCTACTTGTATCATCCTGAGGAATTTCGGGGTATATTTTGTCGAGATTTAAATAGCTGAGATCGAGTTCTGGATAAATAAGAGCAATATCGTTTTCGAATGATTCGTCAATGAAAGAATTAGGCTCATCTTCGGGGGCTTCAAAATTGATATGAGGAAGATTTTTTCCGTCAGAGTCACAAAACTCGGTAAAAAGCATCTTCTCAAAGGAACTATTAGCTCTTTTGAGCTTTTGATCAGAATTATTAATATCAGTGCTGACATTCTCTACCTTTTTAGAAGGGATGATTGCAGTTTTTTCAGATGAGAAATCTTTTTTACCAAAGTCTAGAGAGGTATCCGACTTTTTTCCCAATTGTTTTTCAAGAAATGATTCCCAATCGTAGTCAAAACTATTTCTTGGATCAATTACACTTTTAGTTTTAGTATTATTAAATTCTCTTTTAGAATGACTTTTATAAACCATTGACTTTGTCGCACGAGGTTTAGACTTTGGTTTGTTTAGATCAGACATTAATTTCGATAGGAGTGGGTCACTGAGCAGACTTACTTTTTTTAAATCGAGGGAATCTAGAATCATACTGCCGCCAATAGGCTTCTTTTCGAGTTCCAATGAACCTCTTTTTTGTGGTTCTTTGGTATCAAGTCCAGAACTTTGAGTAGATTCTTTTGAATCGGTATTTATGCTGGACCTAGAAGTTAATAAGCTATCCTTGGAGTGACTTTCTATGCCTGATTTAGACTCAAGCATATCTTGATTTGATGAATCTTCGATACTAGATTTGGACAACAAATTGGTTTTAGAAGAGGAAGTCTGGCCATAACCATAACTTTCCAGAATGTAATCAGTATCAAAAGCTAGCGATTCATGTGCCCTTTTCTTGCTTTGTTCTGTACTTTTTTTTGTATCAAATGGGTCTTCACAAAGCTTACTACCGCTATCATTATTAATAATAATATTATTAGTCTCATTCTCTAAAGATCCACTTTTATTAGACTCATGTGCCTCATCATCATCGAGTAACAAGCTGTGAGCTATTAAAGTATTGTCTAGATCAAGGCTTTCCTTATCAGTTATTGAATTTTGGGCCAAACTCACTAGCCCTTGAGATAATCTTCTTCCAGAATCTCCGGAATCCTAGTTATATAAAAAAAAATTAGAAAAATTAAAACTTGAAACCTATAGCAATTTTTTATTACCATAAAAGGTTTAGCAGATATTATTAAACAGTCGTCGGGGGGAATCCACACAGTTTCCAATATTTTTGAGTTAAAATAATAAGGGAACCCAGTTGTATCATCTATTAGTTCCCACCATATTTCTTGTGGATCTCTTTTTTCGCTTTTTTTTTTTAAAAAAAAAACAAAAAATTCAAGTCAAGTTGTTATTTTTTTTAGAATAAATTAATATATGAGATTTACACTATTCCGGTCTGCGGGTATACCATACTACATTCACCCGAGTCTGGATTGACATAAAGTATATTTTCAGAATCAGGCTCGAATACCTGGTACCAAATTGAGTCAGTAGCCGAGGAGCCCCCCAAGGCTAATCTGGGGGAGTTTCGAGAGTCTATTTCCATTTTTAGAAAATATTGATGGAATATATCTATTCTTTTGATACCGTCTACTTATAGATAAACCAAAAGGTAATATCTTAGATAATATCCGTCGATATTCAAGCTAAAAAAAGTAGGTTTTTGAGAATTGTTTATTTGAAGAAAGTGAATATGGTTGTGAAGAATACTCTCTGTATTTTTTTTTAGGATTTCTGACTGAGGTGAAATGGGGTTTTAAATGCTCGATATTAGAGTTTTGAGCAGAGAAAAATGTACTAGTCGATATTAGTTTCTTTAAGGTTGAAGGGGGGAAAAATCTTTAGAAAAATTCGGCATTAAAACTTAGAGTAGAGAGTGTTGATTTTCGTGATATTTGATAAATTAGCGTGTTTAAACAAAAAGGATACAAGTAAAATAGGTACCAACAGCTTTACTACTCAAAGGGATTGGAATATTTGCGTTCAGTTGCGAATTGTTTGACTGCTATTCATTCACGAAATAGGCCCACGTTATTTCTTATTTGGGAATTTCTTTTTTTGAAGATGCGATTATGTCATCATCTAAAATTACCAAGTATTGATTTTGCAATATTTTCAGGTTTAGAAGTGCTCAATTTGTTTACTGCGTAACTCAAACAATTGTGACACGCCAAATTATCCTCGCAAAAAATGATCCCCCGCCAAACGCCAACATTTTTTGTTTACTCGGTATATTCAAACTATTGGTTTGTTGATCATTTATTTCCCCACCATTCTGTTTGCCAAAAAAAAAAACTAGTGCCTATCGCACATTCCCTTTTTCTACCGACTTGTGCAGTAAATATACTCGATATGGAGCCCAAACTGTGGTTAGAATCTCTTTAAACCAATACTTTTTGTATATAAATGAGGAAAATATCTAATTACGCAACGAATATTTGTCGACTTGGAGATTACTATTGCAGTCATATACCTATTGGGCTATCCGTAAAAAACGCCCCTATTCAATTCGATTTTTTTAAGTTTTGTCGAGTCAATACCAGTAATTTTTTGAACAGATAAAGATGAGGATAATCACCTTCTAACCAGAAAAAATCATTTGTCTCGATCTTTATCTGCAATCGGATCAGTAAGCTCTTTCCCTGGACGATTGGTTAGAAGTCACAAAGGGGTTTGCCTTTATATTAGCCTTAATTCGATGCTAAATACAAGTAATACCAATTCATTGGATATCTCTCCAATATCTACAAATATAGGATATTTTTTGTTTAGTAGACACTTTACCTTAGTCTATATTTTTATATCCTTTATAATTTTATTAGCTCTTTTAATGCTAGCAGTACAGAAATGGCCTTCACTTTACATTAAAAACTAAAATTCTATTAAAAAACATCTCCTATTATTGGATTAGCACCACTTCTATCGAATAGAAAATGCTTTATTTTACTAATAGGAACTTAATTAATTTTTGGAACCGCACAGGATGAAATAGAGCAGAGTTCACCAGAATTAGGAAATAGGCGAATAATATAGAGTAAATTATATTATTAGATAATTTATCACTGAATGTAACCAATATATCAATAAAAAATAAAACGCCAATGAAGGATCTGAAAAAAATTCACCAATTCATAGAAGAATTCCCATATAAATATTCGATTTATTATAAATCTAAACTTCAATAAACTTCCTAAAAAGATAAAAAAAGGAGAACAGTATTAATTTTGACTAAATTGTGTAAAATTAGACCACATGGCAGATTATTTGATAATAGATTTTTTTAACACAAGTCTATTTTTTATTCCCTTTCTTGGGATTATTAAAGTAGCTGGCTAATTTTGGTAACAATCCAATAAAAATGGTGTCCTTTTCTACTTTTGGACGATATGTTAGTTCTTTCTCCGCCAGCCTGAATTATGTACTATTATTCGCTAGTTTTCGATGGAATACATTCATCGATGGAACCTTATAACAAATAGAGTGTGCTTATATCTTCAATGAAGACAAAGCAGATCAAGTATTGGCTATGAACTATGACAAATTTTGGTCTATCAACAGCGAAAAGATTAAGATCAGAATATTTTACTCTTTAGACACTAATGTAATATAATTTTCAGAGCAGAATATGGGAGTTTCTGGGACTAAATAGAAGCTTTTCCAAGAAATGTTTCATTATCGCTTTTTAACTTTAGTTCAATTATAAACATATAAAATATTACTCGATATCCAAAATTCATTTTAGATACATAGGGTGTGTATTAAGTAGTGTATAACCGGGATCCATCGAAATTTTCTAATAAGTAATGAACTATTTGTTATGAAAAAAATATGAAATTTTCAAGTTTATATATTAGACATCGTAAGATAATAAAAATTCCCTAACGTGTTAGGAGTGTCCTAATTTCAATGAATAATTCTGTCATGTTTAAAAGTACACTAAATCATAAAAAAAACTGATATTTGTCGTCACACGAGGCTTAACTTCACCCGAAAATTCAATTTGATACACAATAATTATTTTTTACTCATTTATGGTTTTTTTTATTTGATTTTCATTTGAAATGCTTTATTTCAGCGCTATAAACACTTTTGGGTAACAAAAAAACTTTTTTTTAAATCAATTTTTTTTAATTTTAGAGTCGCTTTAAACTATCTATATTACAAGACAACGACTGCATAACAAAAGAAAGTGACAATTACACAGCGAATAATGAATAAATTTAATACATTCATGATCTAGTATAAATGCATAATATTTTTTAGAACACAAGAGTTAACACACTTTTTAGTTAAGATTTTTAAATGGCTGAATAAATAATTAGATCTGAAATTGACCTCAATTCAGTATAGAATAAAAATTTTGATATTATGAATCAAAAAGAGAACTTTTTTTTTGTAATAACTTGTATCCAAAGAATTCGATTACCAAAAAAGATATAAAAAATGTGTGAGTAGACTTAGATACATTAAAACAAAAATTACATTTAATATCTAAAAATCGCTACATAATTTGATATTTAATATTTAATATAATAACTTGAAAAAAATATGGTTTATAAAAACACAGACTTTTATTTAAACGAAAAAAACGATGACTTAAATTAAAGGAAATTGGCATTTAAAAGGGAGGGGGTTTTAGAAAAATAGATAGAGTGAGAATGACAGAGAATATTAGGGAATTTTGCTTACTATAAACTTATTACCATATGATCTATCGCATTTGATATATTGGGAACTTCGCTCTTTTTTGACTTAATTGTCAAATATAAAATTTTAATTTAAGATTCATCTTTGAATCTATACACTATGCTTTTCTAATTCATCCAACTCTTAAAAACCGATGAAAAAAATTGTTTACCAATTTTATCCGCCTTTCAATCTGCTCAATAATTAGTATGAGTTCGATTGAATTTAGGGTGAACTTACGCTCTGTGCTTCATCAAATAGATTTTTTTTTAATATTTAATAATCTTGCGAAAAATCAGTATTTTTTAAATTAGCTTAAATAGTTTTGGCCCAAAATAACTGGAAAAAATATATGAAACCAGGAAATTCCAAACTCTGGAAAGTATATACAGAATCTACTTTCTTTCTGACATTAATATTGGCATATTTTGAGAAAATTCCTTCAAAAAATTATATACGCTATATTAAACAGCTTTTTTGATTTCATTCATTTATTCTCTGGTCCAAAAAAGCGAATTTAAGTTGTTTATTCTATTCTGGGTTACAAAAACAAACTGATGCCCCGTTTTTGCTAATTTTTATTTTCTAGTTGATGGTTAACTCGGCTTATAAAATTATTAACATTTATAGTAAATTACGTATTTTATTTATAGGATAGTGATTTTTAACATTTTTCACTTGTACTGAAAGAGTAAAAACGAGATAAATCTATTCTGAAAAATCTTTTTCAAAAGATAAAAGAATAACTTGGTAAAAATTCATTGCCAATTTGGTATAGTTCAAGTTTTATCCAAGAGAAAAAAAATAACCGATGTTTTTATTTCAAGACTGATTTGCTAGATTTTCCCAAAATTTTCAAAAAAAAATAACTGGAGAAAAAACAGTTTATGTACATATTTTCCATAATTTGTGGAAATTTCCAGATTTCACCTAATTCTTTCGGATCTTTTCGACTGATTAACGCCGAAAATTTAGATTAAATTAGAATATTTTTATCTTTTAATAAATAAATTATTTTATCGAATTCGATCCATTTGAAAATCCTTAATAATAGATAAAAATGCTTGAATTTTTTTATATATTTTTAAAAATTTGGATAAGAGATTTAGGTTTGGTTTTATTTAAGTATAAATGTCCTTATAATATAAATTTTAACAATCTTTATTGATATATTCATCATGATAAATATTTTAAAAATAAGCGTAATAATTAAGAAAAGATTTTTGGGGAAATAATTAAAAAAATATAATTATTAGAGCAGTTTAAAGCTATATGAACGTACCAAAAAATTGAAAATTTAATTATTTAAATCAAAAAATCCTATTAGAATATTAGACTGATTTTTTTAAAAATTAACCTGATTGGATTTTTCCTTGATAACTTTACTCATTGTTATGTTTCAAATTGGATTAACAGAAAATTATCCTGATAAAAATATTAACTTTCTAAACTCATTAAAATCTCTATATCTTTATAATTTGGCGTTATTTTACAATAAAATTCCGCGATACAAAAAAAAAAAAATCTTTATAATTATGAAATTAAAAAATAACTAAGAGTTATAAAAACCTTAGTATTAAAAAGTTAGAGATTAAGAATTAGTTGTAAAGAAAAAAAAACTTTAAAATTTATTTTGATTTTGGAATTATTTGTCCTTAAATACTCCTTAATTTAATTAATATAAAATAAAATTATGAAATTCTTCATTTATATTTGTCATCAACTTGAATATTTAAATTAAAACCAATATGAATTTGCTCTGAGTAAATTGGTTTTGGACCCATATAGTTTTGAACAAAAAATTTACTGGGCTTTTTTTAAAAAAATAAAATTCCAATAAAATCACTGGAGTTTGTGTTTTATCAAATAATCTCGCCCCATCAAATATTGGCTATTAATCGAATATTTTAGCTATGTTATTGTCGCTTTTTGTGTAGTTAAATTTTGAGTTGGTGTTTTTTAAATCAAAGCTAATAAAATGTGGTGGAAATATGGAAATTTTCGAACTAAACATTCGCAATATTGGATACCACAATATGCTTTATCTTTTAAGTTAAAATTTTGATAAAAAACCCTCGATTTTTTCTTATAAAATTTATATTTTTACTAATGCATTTAATAAATATCTTATAGAAATTCAAGTTTGAACCAAAAATTTAGTGAAATTATCAATCTATCTCCAAGTAAAAAAGTTAAATAATTTTATAATTTAGACTCGGCGAAAACACCACGGCATTTTCCTTATGATATAATAATTATTGAATTAAAATTTTCTATATTGCTAATTCGATATTATGCGTATTTTTGAATTTTATTTTATTTTATAAATACTTCCTTGAGATTTACTTGATTATTATGCTAAATTTAAATAAAAGATAATTATGTTATTTTCATCTATTAACGAGCCAGATACTATCATATCAAAAAAATAAATGGATCTAGTCTAACAATTTTAATCTTAAAAAATGTGAAAAAAAATAATTATTTCTTAAACTACAAATAATAATAATAATAGTTTTCTATCTCAGTAAAATATTTGTTACTTTATCCTTAATTTTTTAAATTTTTTTCAAAAAGAAAATTAAATTATAATAAACAATCAAAATAATATTAATTTATCGAATTCTAAGAATAAAATTGAAAATATTATCCTGAAAAAGAAAAAAAGGAATGTTATTAGAATATGGTTATTTTTTGTACCACATCGCCCTTTATTTAATTCTCTTAAATCTGATAATTTTTTATTTTGTTTATTTAAACTATATTTTATGGAATCTCTTATAAAGAAATTGTTTATTATAAAACATATATTGTTTTTTTTCTGGAACTGAAAATAATCAGATCCATTGGATTCACATAAAAGACGATAATAATAAATGTTCTTTTTTTGAATAAATAGTGAAAAATATAATATTTATATTACAAAAGAAGTAAAAAAAATAAAACCAAAATGACATATAAAGTGGTATCCAATAAATAAATAAATTCTTTATAATACAATTTTTTTTTTTTTTGATAATTCATTACTTGTTTGAGAAACAAATTTACATGCAATAAAACATATAAATTTTACTTAAATTACAAATAAAAGATCATGCTTTCAACAGGATCAAATTTAGTAAATGGTGAAAAGGCAAATACAATTTTCTATTATAATTTGCCATTATATATAAGTAAATAAAATTTTGTTGAATTTATTGTGATAATAAAAAGTTTTGATTTACACTTTTTAATATATTTTTTAATTAATTATATTATGAACATTAAACTAGTTTTTTTGTTTTATTTTAGTAATAGAAAAAAAAAACAGTATCAATATATGGTAGGATTTCATTTTTCTTTCACAAAAAATCTTATTAGTCATAGTGAAAGTTAAATCTCATAAATATTTTTGCCAAAAAGAAGTTTAAATAAAACAAAATATTAAGTAAATAATTTTTATTATAAATAATAACTAACATAGGTCGGTGAGGTTGATTAAATTTGAGCTAATAAGCTTTTGATAAAAAATATGAATCTAAAAATCAATGAGAATATTAATGAGAATATTACGTTTTTTCAATCGATAATTAAATAGTATAATTAAATAGTTTTAACCACAATATACTAGTAAAATCGGAGCTTTTTTTTGAGCATGAATACTTAGAAATTAAAGATTTATCAATTATTAATTTTTAATTACTACCTTAATTTAATAAGTAAATTTATAGCAGCCCTTTTTTTAAAATATGAAGAGGAATTAAAATAAAAAAATGTTGAAATTTTACTGGATAAGTATTAATTTCCATTTTTATTTAATTGGGAATTATGTATTTTATCAAAAATAATATTTTAATCTTTAAAAAATTCTGATTTTGAGAAAAAATAATCAATTATATAATGAAATCCAAATTATATTATCAATAGGATATCTTAATTATTTATATTTTATTAAAAATAAAAATAATTTTTTTACTTATTTAAATATAAAAATAATAGTTTTATTATATCTTAATTTCAATTTAATCACGGTTATTTTAATTTGATATTAATCCTCATCTATATCCCAAAAATAGAACCCAAAAAATTCAAATAGAATTCGGAATTATACCTATTAAAAAACATAAAATAAAATTATTATCTTTTTTTATTAAAATTTTCCACTAATGAGATTTCAATACTTTTTATCATAAACGTAAATATTATGTTAATAACTAGTAAATATTATATAAAAATCTGAACAAAAATGAGGAATGATTAAATTTTAGATTTTTTTTGAATTTATACATTTAATTACGATATGATAAAACTAAAAATGCTCCATAGCCATTGAAATACGAGCATAATATTTTACAGAATTTTTAGTCGATTTTTTTATGGCACTAATAACATTTAGTATTCGAAAAATTACTTAAGTATTTTTCATAAAAATAAAAATTAATGGTTTCAATTGTTTGCTAGATTTCATGGATCGAATATAAAGAGAATAAAAAAAATTAATATGATTTAAATTAATTCGAAATTGAAAGGTGGGTTTTATACTATTTTTTAGACTATTTTTTAGACTATTTTTTGTATTTTTACTTAATTAAAAAAAATACCATATACATTTTTATTCATTATAATTTTTTTTTAAAGAATTTTTTTTTAAAGAATTTTTTTCAGATTATGCTTAGGCTAGTCTGTGTATATGAGTATATTTAACAGTGTATCTAAATTAAGATATAAAAGAATGAGCCTTAAATTTTTTTGGATCTATAAATTCTGCTAAATATTTATCTGTTTAACCAGATCTTCAAATAAGATTCAAGAATATTTTAGCAGTAAAAAATATTTAAATTCAAAATGAAAAAATTAATTATACCATTTTTATGATAAATGAATTTTGATAATTAAACTCAAAGCTAAAATTAAAAATTAAAAATATTAATCATTGGTGTAAAATCATAAATAATTCAATTGAAACCCCATTAATAATTGTAGAATTATTATGATGGATTTTAATTATATATTTATAAATTAAAATAGTTGATAAACTCTTATAACAATATTTTAATGCTGCATGATCACATTATTAGAAAAATAAGTCATATTTTCATAATTTATTGAAATTCTGGCCTCAATAACAATAACAATATTAATTGAAGTGATTTTTTAAAAGAGTTAGGTTAAATACTGAATATTTTTGCCACAAAAACAGGAAAAAGTGCGAGTTATTTAGCATATATATATTATTGTTATAATTGAATTTTATAAAGATTTTATATAAGCTCATTTGAATTTTTTAAATGGCACTAATAGCTTTAAATAATAAATATCTTTTAAATAATTTTTCAGTTTAATAGAAATAGATATCTAATATTCAAGAAAAAGTAATTTTTTTAAAAATTATCTTATTAAGTGATTTTACAGAAAATAAAAAAGACGGGATCGATATTATTATTGCTATACTTTATATATTAATTTATGGTTGAAAGTTTTAATATTTTTTTGAATAATTTATGTGTTATTATTATACTATTAAAAATAAACACCACGCTGAATCATTATAAAAAATACTAAAATTAAAAGCATAGAGTTAATGTTAAAAAATTTATTATAAAAATAGCTTTAATTAATAATATCTTTTTTCGAAAAAATCTATTAAATATGAAATTTTTATTTTATTTACAAATTAAGACCTGTTTATTAGATTTTTTGAAGAGTAAAAATAATCTGAATTGTTTTCCATAAAGATTAGGATACTGGTGACTTAAAAATATTTTTATAAGAAAATTAAGTTCCTCAATTTTATTTATCTAATGATAATAACAATGTTTATAACCATTAAAAGCTCAATATTCGAAACTGGACTAAGTTATAAGATTTTTTTTTTAAAAAAAAGAAAATAAGTTCTTGATATTCAATGCCTAGATTATTAATCAAATTATTAGAGATAATATGAACAAGCTCTACTAGCTTGAAAATTTTTCTTTTGCCCAATTGGAATTTCATTTTTGATTTAAAAAAAAATCACGAAATTATATTTGATTTAAGGTAAATATATAGCTGAATGTTTTCAAGTAAAGGAATAAATTTTTAAATTATACTCTGTATCTTTAAATTAAATGATATTTTTTTAATACCATATATTTAAAAATCTAAAATTATTTTTATAGTTATTTTCAATTTTGAAAGTAATAAATTTCTGTATACAAAAAATATGATACAGACAATGGCCTAGTATTCAATAATAATAAGAATTATTCAAAATTTTATTTATTTTTTAAACAGAAAAGGGTATTTTTTTAAATAATTACCCTTATTTTCTATATATTTATTATTTTTTTTCGATAATCCAATAAAAAAACGAGATTAAGTTCTCGGTTAATAAATTTCAGATAAATGAATTGACTAAATTCCATAATAAAATATCAACTCATAATCTTACCAAATATGCCGTCTTAAAAATAAAAAAAATAAAATTTACTTATCGTTTAATAGATTCTCCTAAAAATATTATTCTAAAAATGGAAAATTTTCAATAAAAAAACAGTATTTGAAAAAAATTATCGCTATTGGATATTTATCAGTAAGTTTTTATAATAATGAAAGAGTGATATTTAATTTTATCATTTTTTTTCCCATAAAACACCAATTTTTTTAAATATAAAAGCCAATATATTTATAAAGACACATACGTAATATATATAGATTAATAAAGGGATCATAATTTAAAATCTCGGTTGAATCGCCTATTTATTTTTAATCTTATCTTTTATCTTTTTTTAAATAATTATAGAAAGTTCTTAGATTGATAGGTTTTTGGTAAGATTAAATTAGTAAAAATCGAAATTATTTCAAATATTATAATAAAATTAGATCTTTTTTATCCTCAAATAATCTCAAAATACAAAAATAGATTTTGTGGCTAAAAAGTTAAATATTTTCCACTAAAATCTGAAGAGTTAAAATAGAAAACAAATTTTGCTAATGAAGCAAAAAATTTCACCAAATGATTATAATTAACTTTTTTTAATGTTTAAATGTGGAAAAATTAACTATCTTAATAGGAGTTGAGAAGATTTGGAGCATGTAATATTCTAAAACACTCGAATAATTTTTTTGGATTTAAATTTTTTTAATATGAATTTGAATAATGCATCTCTATATACAAATTTAGAGCAGGAATTCGAGGTAATAGATTTTATTTTTTTATAATTATTAACCACATATTTATTTTTTATTATTGATTAAACAAAATAATAATAGATAGTTATGAATAATTAAATATTTTTAAAATTCAAATAATAGTAATAATGTCCTAGTAAAAAAATCCTAAATTTTAATGAAATTTAAAGCTGTTTTAACTAAATTGGTTCTATTGATTAAAAATTTATTTATTATGGAGCCTATGAATCGATATCGTTTTTATATCTTATAAAATCCAATTAGTTTAATTTATATAGCATCGATCATCCCCCAATCCAAACCTCCAAACTTCAAAGATAAAGATCTAATGAAGTTAAAGAATATTATTAATTTTTAAATTTCAACTTTCAACATCTTTCTAAAAGTAAAAGTGCAGGAGAGAATTCACTCAATAATAATTTTAATTGCATTTAAATTTATCTAGAATAAGTAAATATAGAAGATAAAAAAGCCTATGATCCAGAAATTTACTAAATTTTAAAAAAAAAATTCCTGAAATCGTTTAAAATAATTCTAATGTATGTAAATTTTATCTAAAGAAACAAATGGAAGAAGTTATTAATTTAAAAATTAGATTTGATTGTATATATACTGGTTTATAATTAAGTAATGCTATCCCAGTTTTTATTATTGTTAAATTTTAATACTTTAATATTTTTCTCTCAAAAAATTTCAATTTTTTTTTATCATCAAAGTAATTCAAAAGTTATTATAATATTACTTATATTTGACTTGAATTATGAGATTTTTTTTTCTATTAATTTTTCAATTCTTTTTCACAAATAAAAACAAATCTCAAAAGCTGATCTTGAAAATAGAGTAGAAGAGATTTCCAAATTTAAGAAAAATCAAATTTTGTGCATTTTCATATTAATGTTTAATCGATTTTATATCATAAATATTTGAAGGAGAAACTAATAAACGGGGTTTTAAAAAAGAAAAAGTTAAGTGAAAAATCACACAATATACAACGAATAAATTAAATTGACATTATGTGAAAAAATGTGGTAAATTTTCACCAGAGCGAAAGATGAAAGTGAGAAGATTTTTTTAGTTCCTTTTAAGTTTTTATTTAGTATTAAAATATTTTAAATAAATTTTGCTTATAAGAAAGCCCAAAAAAATAAATTCACATAAAAATTTGAAATAAATCTTGATATATATATATATATATATACATATATAACTTCATTAATAAGTTTTTTTATTCAATATAAAATCAATATAATAAACTTTAAATTTAAATTTTTTTAGTTTCATAATTTTATTTTAGTGGTTATTTTATGAAAAATGTCTAATTTATGGAGTTTTAATACAGAATATTTTTTATTTTAATCATTATATTGATTGCTTCCATTAAAATGTAATTTTATATAAAAATTCCTTCTTTAAGCTTATAAATATTTTTCTAAGAAGTTTTAAAGAATTTCATATCAAAAATTTTACAATTTACTAAATTAATTTATATTACCACTAGAATATATTCGGGAAATATTTAATTCGCATTTATCCAAGCAAAAAATATTTCTAAAAAAAGGTTAAAATATATCTTAGTAGATAAAAACATTCTGAAATAGGCTCAAATTAATAATAAATATATTACAAATCAGCTCTAATTGTAATAAATAAATTTGAGGATACTCAATATTATCTTAATTTTGTACATAATACTGATTATAAATGAATTTTTATATTTGTTAAATCACAATGCAATAATAACTAATAATAGAAGTTACTAAATAAGAGAAAAAAAAAATTAAATGGAATAGTGAAATGAAATGATAAAAATATAAAATCCAAAAAGAAATCTTTTTTAAATAAATTAAATTAAAGGGGTCAAAATTTTTAAAATTTTAATTTAAACTCTAAAAAAAAATCACAATATTTTCGAAAAAGATCTAATTTTTAATAATTTTTTTACTATTTTTAAATTAATAAATATAGTTATCGAAGTAGCCTTTAAACATTTCAAACCGAAAAATTGATTATTTTATTGAGTTTAAAATGAGCTGTTTTTTTCTAATTTTCTTTAGAAACTATCAATTTTTTAGATTTTTTATATTTTTATTCAATATTATTGAAATATAGCCGAATTTTTTTTATTCCACAAGGAAGAAATACAAACTTAACACCTTTTATCATTCAATCATAATATAATCGAAAAATTTACGTCGTTCTATTATGTAACCTTATAATTATAAAAATTAAATGTTTTTTATATCTATAAAGCTCCCATTTCGTTTATGACGAAAAAAAGGCATTTAGCAATTAATATTGACATTGCAATTTTTGACCTTAGGGATAATTTTTTTATGAATAAAAAACATTTAATTCTATTATTATTAAATTACTTTAAAAGATCATGAGATTTATGCTATTTTTCTTCAGCTGATTTATTTCCATTTTAAATAATATATTTTTTAAAATATTTTTGAAGTCTGTGAATAACTTCAAATAAATTTAAATAAAATAGCAGAATTTCTTCTCTCTCTCTCTCTCTTTATTCATTTTTTCAGTATAATTGGTGTTATTTTTTTAAACCTTATCTAAATGTGATCACCACAAAAAAATTTTAGTCCTAATTTTGGGTGATAGATAATTTTATTATGTAATTGAAGTAACTATAAATTAATCAAAATCAAATATAGCCATTATTTATTATTCAAAATAATCAAAAAATATTACAATGCGTTTTTTATAACATACGAATAATAAAGTTAACTTATTTTTTATGGTTTGAGCTTTATGAGATATTTTATTAAAAAAACCGAAATTAATTGTTTAAATTTAATATTATATAATTAAATAAAAAAAAACCCCCCTATTTTCCGCAAATTTATTGATTAATGGTAGATTTTTATTCATCGACTGATGTTTAGTATCCCAAATCAAATTTATTCTCTAACGAAATATGATTGTAAATTATAAATAAGAGTAATATATTATTGATGAATATTATAAAATATTGTTTTTTTTTTGAAATAATTTCAAAGGATTTAAATCATTAATCTAAAAAGAAATAAATATTTTCTCATTTTTTTAAAATTATATCAAATTAATATACTTATTTTCTTGAATTTTCCTGAAATGAAAAATAAAATTTTTAATATTAATTATATAGTTAATTATATTTTTCATCAAAAATCACGATCAAAACCATTTATTATCATGATATCCAGAGAAATAACACACAAACTCAATTGTAAATATCACTTAAAACTTCAATATTTTTCCATATAATTCATATTGTAAAAAATAAAGAACCGTTTTTTGTATATTTTAAAAATAAATTACATTATTGATACAATTTTAAGATATTTTATGGAAATATATTTTTGGAATCGAATTCTCTATACCAGTTAGACCGATATAAAACCTATCTTCTAAACTGATTTTGTACAGTCAAAGATGAGGTAAATTTAGGTACACTACTACTAGAGCAATCATAGCCCTCAACTATAAGTAACCTTGGGTCAGGTATTTCTCTCCTAATCCACCCATATGCACTTTTCCCATTGCTCCATGTACTTCCAACACTAATCGTTTGTGCAGCCCATAAAGTAAGGTTAACAGGCGAGAAAATTACCGGAGGATTGGGGCTAGAACTTAGAGAAAGCCCGAGTAAAAAAGATATAAGATCTTTCATCAATGGTTCTCCCGCCAAGTTGACCGATGGGCCTAAGTCACCAAATAGTGCAGGGGACTCCATAGAAATGAGTAGCTGAGTATCACTATCTCTATCTTCCCCCAACTCTCTCCATGCGTCAACCTTAGGAGAAAATCAAAAAGGATAAATCCGGACTCAAAAAACTCATGGTTGCGAATAAAAATGCCCATATCACCATCTAATCTTTGCTTCCACTAATCTAAATAATTAATTAATAAAAAAGGACTAATTAGTAATGATCTAAATCCACATAGTAAATAAAAAGATAACTAAAAACTAACCAAATCTAAGATTGGTAAAAATAGCAACAAAAAATATGAAAATAACTTCTATTGATAAAAAGATGAAAGAAACCAGCTATAATAAACAAAATGTAAAATGACTAAAAAAAATCTGCAAGTGTGCTAAGACTTTCAAACTATAAATATAACTAGCTTCACCTAGAAAGAAAATGAGCGTACTAAAACTTTAATATTTAGATATTTTCAGCGAATATTTTTTTTGTTACAGCCATATATCATTTTTTAAAAAAAAATAAAGTTAAAATTGTCAAATGAAATTTAGGGAGTAATCTTTATATACTACTCAAATATTTTTTTAAGGATATTTTTAGCTTTAAATATCATTCAATAATGATTTTTTTTATATTATTTACCAATAGCTTTTCGGTGATAATTTTTTGATTAAATATTATTTATGATTTTGATGATTTTTTTTCAAAAATGAAGCTGATAAAATCAATCAAAAAAAATCAATAATGCTTGTTTATCTCTTTTTAATCGATACTAGGTGCCCAATTTTTTTTTATCAGCGACATTTTAACGATATAAATAGCAATAAAAACTAATTTTTTCAGTATTTATGCAGTTTCTACGAAAATTAACAAATTTATTAGATAATTATTTAAATAAATAATCTATTAAAAAAATAATCCATAAATTTTATCTTTTCTGTATCTTGGAGAAAGAATTTCAAATAGTTTTAAGATTAGTTATAAAACCTAATAAGTTTATTTTTCAAGAATTATTAGAAAAATAAGCTGAGATATTATATTATTTGAATTTTTTTTTAAAAAAATTAAATCATCTAAAAGTACCACAAAGTGAAATTATATCCTTTGAAATTAAAATAATATTTTTGTTGCAGATTTTATTTTCCCATATTTAGAACTATATCTAAAATTTTTGGGGTTATTTAGTGAGTCTTTATTTATATATAGTATAAATTATCTGTAATATTTTCAATTTCATAAAAAGTATCAATTATAAAATAACTTAGAAAGTTTTAAAATTATTTATTCACAAAAAAACTGCTGAAATAATAAGATTGACCAAAAGATAACAAGAAAAATATCTCTTAAATTAATTTTAAAAATATTTAAAAGTTTATTTTAGCATTTTAAAGGTTTTAATGACTAATATTTCCAAGAATATTAACATAACTATAATTAATGTTTTCCATTTTATTATAATTAAAAAAAATAATTAATTGATGAATTTTAGATTTAAATTTTTAAACTAAAACATAAACTTCTTTCCAATTTTTATTTTGATATATATATATATAAATCTCATCAAGAAATATTTCCTTTTTTTGGGGGGGGGGGTTTATTAATGTATAATTATCGTTAAATTATTTTCTAATAATGTTTCTTGATTGGGTTAGCAGTAGGTATGGGTCAGTTGGAAAAACAGAAATATTGTAGGATAAAATTTTCTAATACTTAATAAATTGTTTTTAATGTATATTTTAAATAGTTTTATATGGACTTTAAATATTCTTAAAATAAGATAAAATTATATAATAATCAATTGATGTTTTATTTTGTTTTAAAATCTATTAAAAATTAAAACTACTGCAATTTTACAGATTTATTTCAATTTTTATACACGAAAAAAAAAGTCTTTTTAATCAATAAAATAAATTTAATGTATTATTTCCGCTAAAATGTTAAATCAGAAAGAATAAAAAAAAATCGTCAAATTTATTCTTAATTTTCTATATAGGAGTTTAATTCTAGCATAAATCTAGGAATAAAAATTCAACTAACATTAAAAAAAATTATATAATTTGATTATTAAAAACTAATACTAGTTTATTGATGATCAGAGAAATTTAATTATCATAAAAAAAAGTTTTTTTCATCTAGGTGTTCCTATCTCTATTTATTTTATAGAATAAAACCTATAATATATTTTTCAAGGGTTTTGATTATTACAGATAATTAGATATGGATAAATATTAAAGAAAAAAAAAGGAATTCAGTAAATAAATAAAAAATCGCATTTTCATTTAATTTTATCGAAAATTAATCTCGAATTATCAATTTTTAAAAGAAAGGTGAAGTATTTGAACAGGCCTTATAGCTTCGTTAATAAAAACCAATATATTTAAGATATTATAATATTAGTTGTTTTATAAAAAATATTTGTCATAAAAAGTAACGAATGTAAAAGGGAAAAAATTGTGTAATTGAAAAAGATGATAATTTTATAAGTGTAACAGTGAATTTTTTTTTGGTAAACATTATTTGGAATAAATTTTAAAAATATATCAAAATTTATGATATTTTAACGGAATTTAAAAATTTAGACAATATAGTATAATAAATTTATATTTTAGGGAGCTTATTATAAATATTAGTTTAATATTATAATAATCTTGTAATTTTCAGACAAAAATTTTTTATATAAAAAAAACAATTCATTAAAATCGGGTTTAAAAAGAATAGATTTTTTTTTTTTTAGACTAAATATTTTTTTCCAGAGATATTGATAATGTGAATATAGCTGTATAAATATATAAAAAATGTATAGGATAAAATCTGATGTCAATAGCTATCTCAATTTATGATATGGTGTGAATATATATAAATAAATAGTCATAAAAATAATATTTTCCATACGAAAACAATTAGAAGTTGCGATAAATTATAAATTTTCATTAAATTTAAATTTTGATGATTTATTGATTTTAAATGTTTCAAGTAGATATAATACATTTGAATGATTTCAGATTAATCATTATTATAATATTTTTTTCGAGATTTTTAAAATTTAAATCGAGAAATTTTTTTGAAAATCAAATCATATTTTGATTAGGGAAGACTAATACAGTTTTTATTTATAACATTTGAAAAAAAAAAAAACCTTGAACTAATGCTCAGTGGGTACGGTGCCGCTAAAAAAGTAGATGGGAGTGTGATGAAACTTATTTTTTATTTTTTACCTTTTATTGCATTTTTATTTTAGTTTTTTCTAGTATTTGAATATTATAAATAAACTCACTTTTATTAAAAATAAAAATTGAAAAAGAAATTTTTTACTGAAAATCTCAAGTCTGAAATTTTTTATGAGATTCAAAAAATTTTTAATCTTATTTACAAAAAAAAATATATATTTTTTTAAAAAAAAAAAGGTTTTATCTTAAAAAAGTGACAAGTTTTTTTCTTATATGTATTTAATATATTTATAGTTGATGAATCAGAGCCAAATTTCCCAAATATAATTTACCGATATAAAATTTAATAATAATATAATAAAAGAAAAATATGTATATGTAAAAAAACAAAGCCGATCTTCCATCATTCAAACTTAATTATTAAAGAAAAAAAATATTTCACTATATTTCATTAAAAATTATAAATTTTATTTAATTTTTAATATTATACAAATTGTGTCCTTGAGTTGTTTTTTTCCTATAATGGGATAAAAAAATGGG
>LSSL01000578.1:3014-31615 GCA_001953115.1 Smittium mucronatum | reverse complement strand
AAGAAAACACAGAAAGTCCTTTTCATTTTTTGTTTTAAAACTTACCAACCATGAAAGAACCAATACCCTCTAAACGCACCACGCCATTATGGTCGAAGTTTGTTAAAGAGAAGACCACAAGAAAGTCCACCACGGATCTTCAAAACCAAGTGGTGATAAATTTCCCCGGGCCTCAGGCCCGATATTCGGCTGAAACCCCAAATAAGAAAAACTTCATAACAACAAAAAAGCATTAAAAATGAAACACAAAAAAAAAACTATTTCAAACCAAATATTAAAAATATGAGCCTCTATTCAAAGGCCTCTGTTAAACATCTGCTTCATGAAGGGGATCAAAGATGTCTAAAAAGGTTAGGTATTGGTGGATCAGACCGTAAAATAGGCTGTTCCTGCAGCTAATTCAAGGACGACTAAGTAAATGGCATCGAGTATGTCTCACGGTATATATCTGACATATAAAACATGAGAAAGGATGACCCCAGGGCAAAAATAACGTATTTCATCTTTTTTAATACAGACGATGCCAATATACTCATGTCTAACGCTTTAATTTTTAATAAAAAGCGAGTTGAGCTGTACCAAACAGTTAGGATAGAGAAAGATATTGTGACTATCAACATCCCCAATTGTGGGGATCTTAGCATAAAAGATATAACTGAACTAATCAATCAAGAGCTTTGAACTTTTGGCACTATATGCGAAATTAGAGCATGGTGAAAAAAGGAGACCATAGAATAGCTGAGATATGGCATTAAGGTTTTTTTTTATAAATAAATGATGATAAAAATGCAGTCTTGCATAGCTTCCTCGGTCACAAGGGAGGTAAAATCAATATCTTTTACAAAGATTGCAAGAATGCTTGCAGCTATTGCAAAAATATGAAACACTGGAAGTCGGAGTGCCCAGAGATTAAAAAGAGAGGCAAATCAGCGATTAATAATAGAGTTAATTTGACACTGTTTAAATTCAACGAGCCAATTACCACCATAAAAGAAATGAAAAGGTAATTGAGCGCAGGGGGGAAACGTAGGTCAAAAGACCGTCCCCAAAATTCAGAAAGTTCAAAATTTTGGGGAAAATTTAATAAAAGATACTTTAAAGAGGGTACCCTAATAAATTCCGATAACAAAAAAAATAAGGAAACCTCAGGAAGCTCCTAGGATGATGTAGTTACTATCGAAAAACACAAAAATTCCGAATTTAATAAAGAATAAGACGTTATATTAAAAGTATCCCTAGTAAACCTGAGGGTACTCAATTGCAACACCTTAAAGGAATTATTTCTCAAATTCGAGAAATAATTAGTGAAAAAAATACTGATCTCTGGCAAAATTAAGACCAATAATGCATCTTCTTATCACGATTATAACATGATGCAAAACTTGCCCTCTTCTATTATTGATAGAAAAGAAAATTCTAGTCCATCAATAAAAAATGAAGCGGATTTTTACAAAAATGAAAGAATAGGCTCAGATATGCCGTATTCTTCCTAATAGATGTAGAATATCAATATAATCGCATAGAGTCAGTTATATTATTGACTCAATAAAGTATCGAAATTATAATCTAAGTAAATTGAAAAAATTTAACGATCTTACGAAATATCGAAAAAAGCCAAAAAAAGAGTAGATAAACTACTCGTGCTTAAAATAAAAGAGCTTAAAAAGCAGACAGTTAAACAGAATATTATTTACAATTCTTCCTTGAGGGAAGGCGATTTTATTGTAAAAAAAAAATATAAATTGCAACGGCCAATGGCGTCACGAGATTTGGTCGTGCGACCACAAAAAAATAAATCTGCACCCAGATGAAATAAAAAAAATCGAAAAATCTCTACATGCAAAAATTCGACGGGAAAAAAATAAAAAGTTTCGATCCGCGAATTCCATTGGCGCAAATTATCATAATGTAAATTTAATGAATAATGATTTATCGAATAATGAAAATAATGAAATACGACCCAAATTAAATGCCCAAAATTATGGGCTTAATAATAAGCTCAGAATTATGACCTTTAATGTCAGGGGGATTAAAAATTCCGGTGAAGAGCTTGAGTACTATCCCAACTTGGCCAAGCCATATATTTTGGCACTCCAGGAAAAAAATTTAGGTAAAAAAAAAACAAATACAGACTGTCTGGATACACTTTTATTGAGGATAAAACTGATATTACAAAAGGAGTCAATGGTCTATTATTGGCTGTCAGGAATAAATATGGACTACAAATAAGCAAATTTAAATCTTCCCAAACATGGATATCTGGCATTATTCATTTAAATACCTAAATGGAAAATTATTTGACATGTTAATCACCAATTTACACATAAATAGCGCAAGCATCAGACGTGTTAGGTCAAAATATGAGATCTTTATTCAATTACAAATTGTAAAATCAAAATATAAAAAAAACATTATCCTCGGGGACTTTAATATGGACTCCTCAAGTGCAAGCAATATTATATCTATGTATGAGTTGAGCCATAAAAAAGCAGAAGTACCGAATTCATTAGGTTTTAGATATAACAAAGGTGAAATCAGTCGCATGATCGACCATATATTTTACTCCGGACTCAGCCGAAGAGAAAACTGGTGTAACGCCAACAAATACAACTACATATCCGACCATATTCTGATTTCCGCTGATTATGATTCAGATTGATTACAAATTCTGGAAAAAATTAAATTAAATTAAAGTGAAAAAAATTATATTGGTCGCAGACCAATTAATCAATATTAACCGATTTATTTCATTAATTGATGCTGATATCGATATAAATGGAATTTATCAAGGTCTTGTAAATATTTTACGGTCAGAATGGAAACGGCTTCAAATCACTAAATTTGCTACTGATTTCTGGTCAAAACCTCTGTCCAAAAAATCTATTTCTGCTATCAAAAAACGTAGGAATAAATTTCGAGATTATAGGCTTGGAAAAATCGATCAAATCGATTACATAATTTCTAAATATAATTCAATTTTGACAATAAAAGCAGATTAAAAATTTCATTACGATAAAAAAATGAAATTACTATATGACCAAATAATAGCTAATATCTCCATAAAACACTGTAGAAAAATCAAATAGTACACTGGGAACACGCTCAGGAGAATCTCGACCAGCCCAGTGTACGATAAAAATATAAATACAATAACTGAAAAAAATAAAAAACTACAAATTTTTAGTAATAATTTCTTCGAATTGGTCAATTATGCCACTAAAAATATTCGCAGTACTAATAAGTAGGAAACACTGATATTATCAGACTCTGAATACTTCCCAAAATGTGAAATAATATCAAATGTGCTGATATTACCATGGCGCTATCTAATACGCCCAATAGCAAGGAACCTAGATCTGGCGGAATATCTAGAGAATTATGTAAACTGGCAGCCTCACAAAAAAATCCAGAGTCAAAAATGGAAAAAATTATTTTCAATATTATCTATTTAATCTATGAATTTGCTGAAATCTCTAACAATATGGATATTAGTATTGTAATGCCGGTTCCTAATATAGTTATATGGAGGACCCCGATAACTATTTATGAATCACACCTATTTCAACTTTTTCGAAGCCAATATTCAAAATAATAGCTACCGAATTTGCACTAATCGATAAGAAATATGAAATATTAGTCAAAGAACAAGCTTTATTTTTAAATTTCGATGAGATTGCCGCTAAGAAACCACCATATATGAGATTTCCCCCCGAAGAAAAATAAAAAATAAAAAAACATGCGTATGCTATATCGACTATAGCAAAGACTAGGACCGAGTGCCCCACACCGCACTGCTGTACAAACTGAAGGCCATTGGGATTAGAGGTAAATTACTCAACGCTATCTGGGGCCTGTACAGGTCACCGAAAATAGCTGTTAGGATTGGAGATGATGTCTCCAAACCCACTATCTACCTGTTTGGGCTGAGAAAAGGATACCCATCGTCGCCAATACTCTTTGTTTTTTATTTTAACGATCTTTTTAAGGGTATTAAAGGTGTATATTCATCTGTACTTACCTCTAGGATACCTGAGTTGCTTTTTTCCGAAAGAACAGTGGTATTGACTGAATCTGAGACCGAAATTCAAACATAATTAAATTGAATTTCTCATTAATCGAACACTTAGGAAATTGCTGTGAATGCATCTAAGTGCAGTCAAATGAATGGCTCCTGTCCCCAATAGTCCGTCCTGATACCACAAGACCAAAATATCACAAAAATTTATCAGTACACATATTTGAAGTATGTTTTGAAAAATAAATCAGTCGTGTCAGGAACCATCAAAAACAACAAATTAAATTCCAAAAAGGCATTCTACGTTGCTTATAGTTTCTAGAAACGTAGCTGGATACCTATGAGCTGAAAAATAAATTCGTCTCTGGTGCCTATTGGCTGATACAAATGTGAATCCTTTTATATGAGCAAAACCGGAGTCATTCCAATCTAAGCGGAAATTTTCAAAGCTATCCGACTGGTTTCCAATGTGGTCAATTTCGCAGCTATGAAACTAGTCCAAGTCGAATTGGGAATAAAACATGTCTTTTTAAAAAACAACACAATTCAAGAGCTTGCGTATCACGAGTGGCCAAGTTTAAAAACTTGGATATTTGATCTGATTAAATCGCCGATAAAGGACATAATGGCCACCTGGGTGACCGGCAGAGCAAGATGGATAAAAAAAAATTGTGTTCAAAATTTAAAAGGTGAAACAACCATCACTATAGTCGACAGGAAAAATAAAAATAACAGTTCTAAAATCCACCAATGGGCTGTGAATCGAAAAATCTGTGGAAAAGGAAAATGGATAAATCTTCAGCTGCTATACCCTGACCTGAAACTTGGCCTCCAAGACATCGGGAAAATGCGAATGGGGACCTTTAGGACCATCATGCAACTATCAAATGAGAAATTTTTAGAAGAAAAATTATAAAAAAAATTGACCCTTCTGCAAAATCAATGTGCCTGAAACTTTGGAGCACATCTTATTAAATTTCTCTCGATGGAATATACAGCGAAATGCTACGAACAGCTTGATCATACCTACACCGATCCGCTCAGACTTCAAAAATCAACTTTCTAATTTCAATGAACCCTGGTTGGGGATAGTTGGAAAACTCGTTGGGGGAGAGTCTAAACATACTTTAAGTCAGCTAAAATCTGACACTGCCGATTTTAAATTATTTTGGAAACAGCCAAATTTCTTATTTGAATCCACGTGCCACAAAAACTTAAGCTACATAGTTTAAGTGATTAACAAACCCTCTAGAACCAATGCCCTCGAGGTATGGAGCTGCTAAAGCGGTAGAGGAGAAATGTGTGGAAATTTCTTGAAATTTTTTCGCTTCTTTTAATTTTTTTTTTAATTTTGTTTTTATAACCTTTTATTAAATTTAAAATAAATTATCCGTAAAAAAAAAATTATGATTAATGTAGATTGGATTATTATTTTATAACTACCCGAATTTATTTCGAATTTCGGTCATCAGATGGTTCAATTAAATTGCTTTTTGAAAGAGAAAATGTCGGTTTTTTGGTTCTAATTGACAGTAAAAAAGTCTTCAGGTACCTAAATCCGAACATATATCAGAAGAAAATGAGCAAATAAGAGTGCCGTTACTACTATTAACCGACAATTGAATATTATCCAAGTTTTACTGACCACCATTCATTTCTTTCAGCCCCTTACAGGAACCCAATATTTACTTTTTTTTCTAATTTAATTATAGCACAAAAAAATTATTAGTTGAATTGATTTTATAAATCTTAATTTAATTGCAGCCATATTGCTCATATCTCCTTATTATATACCTTTTATATTCTATACTAATGGATATCACTCTTTTTAGAATATCTATTATTTTAATTAAGACTATCTTGAATCTTCAAATTATTTTCATTTATTATTGCTTGGCATAAACTAAGGGACTTCTTTTATATATGTATTTTTTTATCTTTATTGAATTTATTAATTATTTTTCCGGATTATACTTAGCGATAAAGAGATTTTACATTTAATTTAATAGCACAATACCTGTTATTAGATTCATAGATTTAATAGATCCATGTAATAAAAAGTGTTTGATAGTGTATTTAATAATAAAAATTTCAAAGATACAAAAAAATGAAACGCTCATTAGAGGAATATGTATCAAATCATCTTCGTATTTGGAAAAAACTTTTAATATATCAAAACTTATGTTTCTGAGTTTAAGCGATTCACCAACCCTATTGACCCGATGAAATCAAAGCATGGAGCTACTAGATGGGAAGAGGGAAGTCGGGTGAAATCATTTCTCAAAATTTTTCACTTTTTAAAATTCTTTATCATAGCTTACATAATTTTTATTTACTTTGAAATAAATTTTCATAAAAAAAAATTGCAACACCTCTTATATAGATACCTGCCGATCATGGGATTCCTTAGTTATTTTTTACTGATATACATAGTTTCTGAAAAATATTATATTTCGTAAAATGCAGTAATACTCTAATAAATACTTAATATGAGAAAAAACAAAGTTTTGGCTCAATTTTTATCCCGATGCAATGATAATGTAAAATATTTGAATTAGGATTAAAACTATACATCCAAATAATACCCTATTTATATAAAAATTTACCTGAAGTATACAGAATCCTCATCATAAAATTTTTTTATAGCCAGTCAATATAATTAATATATGAATTCACTTTTTTTCATTATTTGGCTGTTTTGTTCATTTTTTAATCATTTTTCTCATAAATTGGTATTTGAAAGCATGAAAAATATAAATCTGTCCATAAGAGTTTCATTCAAAGTTTAATGAGTTTTTTTATAAAAAAAATATATTTAGTAAAAAAAACTAAATGAACACATTTTGGGTAACTCAAGATGATTTTGAATTTATGAAGCCAAGTAACTTTGTTGGAATATTGGCTTTAAAAATACGATGGGCTTTAAAAAGCTTCAATCAGAATTTATATTCTTGTAGAAACGGTTATAAAACTAAAAAAGATGCAAAAATGATATTCTACCTTTTTTCGAATTCAAGATCGTTTATTACAAGACATATGATTATTTTGAAAAGATTAAAAATATTGGAACTCCTATAAATTACAAATATGGCTTTTTTAGGATTATGTAAAGGTGACATAGATAAAATGATATATAAAACAAAAAATGAAAAGGAAGGTTTCGATTTACCATCAAATTTTTTTTAAAACATACTTTCTAATAATAGAAATAAGTATGATAGCTCATATAGTTTGATAATTGGTAATCTTTAATCTTTTACAAATAATAATAACGGAAGATTATACAGTCCTCATATAGGCTGGTATGAAATTTATGAAGAATTTTTTATCACTTTTAATCATATAAGTCGATAAAAAACACATATTATTTTATAAATAAACTTTATTAACAGATTAATCCAAAATTTTATTAATTATATTTTTTTATTTGAAGTTTCTTGTTAATCCGTAATTTTTTTCATGGAAGTAACTTACAAGTGCAAATCCAGCTTCACTATAATAATCATTAGAGTTGTGATATAAATCGATCTTTTATTCTTTTTTACATAAAAATATTTAAAAAATGAAGACACTTATAGGTATTTTTGGACATTTAATCGACTTAGAAAACGAGAATTTTAAATTTAATAGAAGTTTAATCTTAAAAAATTATTTCATTTTCATCTCATCAAATAACAAGCGCTGTTTTAAATTTATCCAATACGCTTAAAATTAAACTCTGGATTTATGAATATAGAAATATTCGAAAAGATTTCTAGATCGTTTATATTTGCTCCAAAAATCTAATTCTAGCCCAAATTTCGATACCTATATATATTTCAAAAACTGAAATGGGGTAACTTACTGATATGAAAAATTTTATGGAAAAATTTGAGAGAAATCATATAAAAATTAACCCGAGTGGTATGAGGGGGTAAATTTAAGTTCAACTAGTACTGATAATACTCTAGAAAGTTTTAATTTCACCCTGAAAAGTAAATATCTAAATTATAAGAAGTCTCATTTGAATTAATTATTAAATAAATGTTTAAAGGTTGTAGAAGAAGTAAACCTCAACTAAAAATACAATTTTGATAAACCCGTGTATGAAAAACACATATACTTATGCCCCAATTTAAAACTTAACTTCTATGAACTAAAAAAACTCAAAAATATCATATTATAATGTCTGTTAAAAATGCGGTATCTTCCTTTTTTTAATTCTGATTATATATTTAAAAAATAAATCAATTATTATGAGTTTCGAGTATGATTTATTTATATATAATCTACTGAGATCAAAATAGAAACCTGGGAAGTCTTTCTACGCAATTATTAACGTTTTTAAAGAAAAAAAAATGCCAAAATATATTTCATTTCCTTTATAAAGTAAAAACTCTTCGCCTCATCGACATAAATATAATATTAAAACGCCATAGAGGAAAAGAGCGATCAAGATAGATGAAAAATCGTCACTGCTAAGAGTTTGATTTTTTTAATCACATTTTTTAAATTCAAAATGCAACATCTATTTAATATAATCTTTAATTAAAATACGAATATATATTTTTTAAAATTTTATCTTAATAATATTTAAGTGGATTTATACATTATCTAATTACATAAAATCATATGTAAAGATCCTTCATTTTATCAAGTTTTATTTAACTTATGCAATAGATTATTATTGCGGTGAGTTTGAAGCTATTTTTTTTGAAAAAATTGGTTATATGAAACTATATCCTTCAATTAACATAACAATATTCGAGTTCCGATGTTAACTATTTGCATTTTTTGAGCCTTCTAGTTTGATAATTTTATAGTTCAAAAATTATAGTTAAATTAATATAAAAGAAATAAAATTCGACATCAAAATCATTTTCAATTAATAAAAATAAACTGTAATACTATTATTATAATTTTGAATCCATACGCTATAATTCTAATACATTTTTTTTGCGTTTTAATTTACCTTCATACTTTACGTGTTGATGGAATATGCTCATATTTTCAATTTAATTGTATTTTTATGAAAATAAAGCACAATTAATACTTTTCAAATAAAATTTAGAGTAAAAGTAAAAGATAAAAAATTAGCTTTGTTAAGAAAAAAATTTTGACAAAAAATTCTTGAAAATCTTTTCTTCAAAAGTCAAAAATCATTAAAGTAACGATATTTCCCAATAAAAAATGATTTCAAATTTGAATATTGATTATTGATAATTAGGGGTAAAAAATTGATAAAAAGAAAATTTTATATATATATGAGAATATTTATCTATACATGTGAGTTTTTATATAAATAAGTAATTAAGTGAATGGATGATTTTAACCTTTGAATTATTATATATTGTGTATTATTAGTCACCCCAAAAAAAATTTTATAAGAGTTCTTGCTTCTTTTTTTGTAAAAATATTGATTATTTTAAGCTTTTTATTATTAGATTAAAATACTAAAAGTGGGAATTAATAAATGGTAGAAATTTAAAGTAAGTAAATTTGCCGTAATTTTGTAAACTATACATATTTGATAAGCCATTAGCATAAAAAAAACTTTTATAATACTTTTTGGAAAAAATGAGTTTAACCTTTAAAATAATTCCCCATATAGATTTCATAAATTAATGAGAGGTTCTCAATTTTTGTATGAAGATTTTTCAAATTAGGTATGATCATATTTTTATTAATAGGGGAATTATCGCACTCATATGCATAATGAATAAATTATTTGAAAAAAAAAATTATTTTGAGATTTAGTATTATCAGGGTTAAATATTTTTTTTATTTCTTATATTCTTTAAAAAGAAGTTTATATGATAATTACGTATTTCACCATTTCCAACTGATTTAAACAGGTATAAATGATTTTAAAATAATTTAAAATGATTTGAGAAAAATTAAGACCAATATAAAAAAATTAAAAATGATTCCATAAAAAGTATTATCAATTTTAAAAAAAGTTAATATTAAATCCAAAAATATTAAGCTTATTCTGGACAATTCTTTATTTTCACTTCTCAATAATAACTGCGTTACAAGATCATATTTTAAGCTAAATTATTAAAATCATTCAATTGTTTTATAATATTTAGACATTAGCTAATAAAGTACTTCAAGAATTTATTATTTTCAAATTATTTGAAATTCATCACGACTGTCTATTTTTGATGCAAATATGCGCTATTTAATATTTTTGTTAGTCTAAATTAAGCTTATGTTAGACATGTGTGCGTTTAAATACATATATCAATTAAAAGCATTTAATATTAAGCATAATATGAAATTTACATCCCACCAGTCATTATAAGGTCAAATTTATGAAATATTACACCAATAATTATTATTTGAACTGTATTTATTATTTATAAAAAAAAATCAAGCAATATCAATAAATAAAAACAGTTTTTGGACTCAATATAATAATTTGCATTTGATCTGATAACTTTTCGAATATTAAATTATCGAATAATGAAAAAATTATAGATATTAATTTAGAAATGACTCCCAAAACAAGTCAATTCAATCTGAATATCATCAAATATCTTCCGCTATTATGGTTATTATAAAATTATTGTTTTTTAATAAAAAATAATAATAATAATTTTTTATTTTTAGAGAACTGATTTATCTAAATAATACATTCATAAACTGAATTGAAACAAACTCTATAAAATTTTATCAGAGGTATTAGAGCTTTTGGTATTTGAAAGCAATGCCAATATTTATTAAATTTAGGGATAAATTGAATTCAATTTATTTTTACGCAACATTTAAAAACAAGTACAAACACAATTAGAGAATACACATATTTAATGTGAATTAAAAAAAATCATTTTATACTTTCATAAATCAAATTTATTTTTTTAAAAAATGGATAATACTTTTTATCGAATTATTTTTTTAAAAAATTACTCTTATTTTTTCTTTGTTCATTTTTGCTTTTTTTGCAATTGTGTGAACTTTTTTTTTATTTGAATTGGATATGATGTATATTTAGAAAAAAAAATTCGCAATTAGAAAAATTTAGTTTTCAATATTAAATTCAGCTCATTATTTATAAACTCTGTTTTTTAAATGTTACTGATATATTAGAGAATTGCATCACTATTAGATAGAATAATTAGATGTTAAGTAATAAACTTCAAATTAAAAATTATAAAAATTCTTTCATCTTATTCGAATTATCTTGATATTATGGCATAATAAACAATAATATAAAAATTTAAAGCAGATTAATATCTTTTTCTGAGATAAATTACTTATCAGTTCTATTATTTTACATTAAAAAAACCTATTGGTTTGATTTATTGATATATACAGGAGATCACTGATGAAAAATAATGATGATTAACATTAAACTAAATTTTGGTGATTATTAAATGTAAAGGTCGTTCTAACATCTTTTTTTCCCCATAACAGATGTTATTTTGCTGAAAACCAGTTCGGAAAGTTGAACCTGAATATCTTTAAACATACTTTTTAACCATGTTGGGAAAAAAAATTTAGTCTCAGTACAAACATGGTATCATAATCATTTCAAATATACCAATAATTTGTTTTAAACCAATAAATTATATATTTATTTAGGGGAATTATCGAATAGCTTATTATTAGTGATGTCGCGTATGAATTTAAATTCTTTGATCTACTATTATACTAATAACCCAGCGAAAAAAACTTTTTTTTACTTATTTGAAAATAAATGAAATACTAATCGAGTTTTTGGCTATATTTTAGTGTTAATAAGTTTTTTTCATTGATTGCAGAGAATAAATTATAAGAACTTAATTTTTTTTAAATAACCCAAAGCCCTTTATCTGCTCCAATTTGATCTAAATAACTCTTTTCACTCTTAATGAAGATTTTAATTGAGAAATTTAAAGTTTTTTCCGAAATATGCAATTTTTACTTGAAAATATGTTATTTTTTTTATTCCTCTAATGATGCCAACATTCTAAAAATAATTTCTTGAATGGATGTTTATTTTAAATAATTTTTTTTACAAGTGTAAAAATTATCATAAAATTTTATTTAATCGATAAATACCTAATAATAATAAATTAACAACAGAGGTTTTTTATGAGATAAGAAGACTTCTTTATAAAAAAACTCAAATTTCTTAATTTTTATTCATGGTGGTATGATAAGGCATAAAATTAATGGATGGTAATATGATAAAATTACATAATGAATTTTCTTTTTAGAAAATTTTAAAAAATGATTAGAGCGAGTATAATTATTTATTTTATTGGTTTGGAGCTGATTCAAATCTCTATTTCTCTATGGTTTAAACTGTTAAAAAATGTTGGTCTTGAAAAAAATACCCCATATCCCAATCGAATATGTTTATTTTATTTTGATAACAGATATACCGTCTCCTATAGCGAAATAACTTGCCTTTTTTTATGGGCTTAATAGTGTACTTTTATAAGTACACTACACTAAAATATCACACATTTTGTACTATTATTTGTTGGGAGTGGCGAAGAAAGCGTACAGCGATTTGGAGGACAGTGATTTTAGAAGAGAAACATCCTGAAACAGGAGAAACCGAACTTTCAGCACAGCTAAGACATCTTCTAGATCACAAGTCCAGCACTTGACATTCAGACTGATCTCAGCTTCTAAAACATATTAGTAGTAAAAAATTAATATAAAACCCGCTTTTGGGTATGAGCCTAATTTTATTAATCCTGTCAAAATTATGCACTTACTAGGAACTCAATAGCTTAAACGAACTATTTATCGTTGACAAAGAGCTTAACTATTAACTGTATGTAACTTCTATCGTAAATCTACTTGAAGTAATGATAGAGTAGGTCTTTCGGTTGGTGGATTGATCCCTTTTATCGTAGATACGCAACCGGTAGTCCATCATAGTGTCTTATTGTATTTAGGATAATACTCTTTTGATTTTATGTTAAAAACATCATAACTTAATCCAAAACACCCTGATTTATTAATTATCTCTAAATACAAACTAAAAAATCTAAAAAAATGTTACTCATCATAAAATAGTAACCAAAATTGGTTGAAGATTTCCAACTTATTATTTAATTAAGAAATAAACATTTTATTGGGTAAACAATAATGCCCCTATTCCACGATTATTTCGATGAAAATTTTTACATTTCACATAAACGAGGATATAATTTTTTATTAATCATGATATAAAATTATCACTTAACGTATTTTTATTTTGTTCTTGTTTCAAATTAAAAATGCCTTAAAACGAAAAAAAATTTATAGGAAAGATCTCAGCCGATATTTAGGGATTAACCAAACATAATAGGTTAAATTTAACCTCTTTAAAACATATATAAAATAATTAACAGTGTCTATTTTCATTAAAAATGAAAATTCGAATGGAAACAAGCTCATATTCATTAAATATTTATTTTGATACATTAATTAGGATTAATTAAGCGAAATAAATCAATAAATTTATACTTCAAGTCCAAATAAATCTAATTGTGATTTTTGGAATATAAAAATAGTATTCTCTATATATTATTAATTGATTTATTATATACTTAAAACAAATATTAATAAATAAGTAAATGTAAAAAATTTATGGTTTATTATTAAATAAAAGTGTCGGTAAACTAATGGATAGTCTTTTTACTTAATAGGAACCATTTAATTTAGTAATATTAATATTTCAAAAGAGTTTTTTATAATAAAAAAAAAGTACAAATAATTATTTTTTTAAGTATTATAATAGAATTAATTTGTGATTTTTGTCAATATTTGATATAAATTGATAAATAATTTGATAGCTATACACCTCTTGAAATTTAAGACATGTATTTTTCTAATCATTCTTGAACATCATGGCTTTTTACTTTTTTTCAGCAGGGCCAATTTAATTAATTCGCTTTTGCCGATATCAATTAAAAAGTGTTACATATTATGGTACTTTTTTTTATTTTAAAATTCTTTGCATGAGCAATAAGCATCCTCCCGTCTTTTATAAAATTTCTGGAGTATACAAAGGTATAATTTTAAAAAAAAAAATCGTTGAGTCGAATTTTTTGAATTATACTGTGTCCAGTCTATTTATTACAAAAAAAAACTCCTATTCCCTTAAAATAATTTCAGAAATAAGATAAATCGTTGAACCTTTTTTTTTCCAGACAGTTCTAATATGTGATTTTTTCAGAAGTCGATAGCTCGTTATTTTTTATATTCTGAAGGTTTATTCAATACAATTTTTCAGAATAATCGATAATTTCCTTGGAAATTTCTAAAAATTTAAAGATTTCTGATACGAAATATCTTGCAAATTTTTGTTTTACATTTCTATTAAACCTTACAAAAGTTCTTTGTAGAAATTTCAAAAACACAGCATCCTTCTAACCCATTTCTATTTTTTTCTAAATATTTTTTAGATATTTTATCAAATTTATTCGTTAAAATTCCAAAATTATCCCATTCAGAACAAACAATTATGTTGAAAGATCAAATATATTTTTATTACCATTAATTTGTATTCTACAGATATCTTGGTATATATATTCTTTAAAAATATCTTTTTTTCCCCTAATATATCTTTTATGATTTTTGAAGAGTGAAACCAGCAATTGGTTCTTTTGATATTTGGAGAGAAATATTTCAATGCTTTCTTTATTTGCGTTGCAGAACCAGGAAACATATTATCAGAAGTTAAATCTAAACCTAATTTTTCTGATTCACTTAAAAGGGTGTTTAGTAGCCAGCATAGTCTTCTGTATTATCTTTCTTACTACAGCAATGGCTACTGGTAAAAATTGATGGTCTACATCCGAAATTCCTTCAAATACTACTGAATATCCAGCTTTAGTTTGCTTAAATTTTGAATCTAAATTCAGACTATCTGCCTTTGAAAGATAGGTAAGCATTTTATAAAAAGTTACCATAGCTCTGATGTCATCTGGGATAGCTAAATAATCACAAAAATAAGCACCAGATGAATTTTCCAATTTTCTCAATTTTTCGCACTTTTTTTCGAACATGGTTGTCGTAATATGTTTTTTTTAAATGTATTCCCGTTACTAGTTTCCCCATATATTATAAAAAAAAATTATCTACTGATGTTTTACCAGCATTGAAATTTTTAAATTTGATACTTATTAAGTTCATCCTCTGTGCACTCTATAACTTTGCTTTTGATGCAAACTTCACCAGTGCCTATACATATTTCTGAATTTTTTTTAGAATAGTAATATTTAGCATCATTTTTATAATATGTTCAACTCTAAGTTCACAAGAAAATCGAAAGCTTTGATGATCTTGCAGTAATAAATATATTTTTTGTAATTTTTCAAAAATCACAATTTTTTGATCATCATTCTTTTTTTAATATTTTTAGGATCGCTGTGGACAGATTAATCCAATATTTTCTGATAGTAATAATTTTTTTAAAATTTTCAGGGAAATAAGTTAATAGAAGATATTAAAATTTGTTTTTTAATTTATTCACATTAATACACAAAAAAAATTAAATATAAATTCTGTATTATTTATTTTATATCGCTTTTTTTATATGAGCTCCAAAAATCAACTAAACAATAGCGTTGTTCATCAATTATTTTTGTGTTCTTTTACACGTCAAATTTGCTTTCAAGCTCGTTTTAAAAATCTTGATTAAATATTTCAAATTTTTTTATAGATCTATTTTACTAACCTGGTTTGTTTTTCAATCCAAAAATAAAATTCTTTTAAAACCTCTATTTAATTAAATTAAAGAATTATTATGAAATATTGGAAATTTCAAAATATCGAAAGAAAATTTCAAACAGATTATGATATATAGGCTATTTGTATAACAAAATTTGCATATATTTGGTTTGATAAGGATTTTTTTAGAATAATGGATGTTTCAATATAATTTTTGGTTTTTCTGATGTGAATTTCGTGATTAATATTAACTAAACTTTTTTCATTTTAATTGGTTTGAACATAGTACAATTTTATGTAACCAATGATTTACATATTAAATAAAAGTTTTTCCTTGAAAAGAATCTCTAATATAGATAGAGTTCATATAGCATTCGTAGAAACCAAATATACGACTAACCAATAGAATAAATATATATTCATAGCTCTTGATAGGCGAGTAATAAGTTGGTAATAATCTATTTCTGTTGGTTAAGCATATAAAACTAATTATATTGCTAAAAAAAAATTTTAATCGGCAAATTAAAGTGAATTATTTACAAAAAATTTAATGGGAAGGCAAATTAGAATCTTAATTAAAGAATTAAACACACACACACACACACTCATATATTTTTGGTAAAAGCAAATTATACATATATGATTTAGCATATTTTTCTGCAAAAAAAGTCTAGAATTTTTTTTAGTATTTTTATACTCATAATAAACATGTTAAAAGAATTAAATGTTAAAAAATAAGCTTATAATTGTAAATAACCATAATTTTTTCTACTGAAATATAAAAAAGAAATCTTATTAATTAGATTTAGTATGAATTTCTATAATTTGAATTCAATTATTTAATGGATGGGCTATTATCACTAATAATATTTTTTCAAAAATAAATTTATCTAGATTTAATTTGACTTTTAAATAGCTTATAAAATTTCATAATTTTCCCAGAATATTTTTATTTAAGCTAATATAAATATCTCTTAATCTTATTTTCTAAAAAGTTCTCAAATTTTTATTACATGTTTTAAAGAGCAAAATTTTAACCCGTAATGGTTAAAAATATTTAAATTTTAAATTAATAAATTAATTGATTTTTGATACATAATTTTAAAAAAGTTGGTTTTAAGAGTCCGAATTTATTTGTATTTATAAAAAAATTACAAAGAAAAAAAATTAAAAATCTTCTATTCTGATTTAAAAAATGACTATTATTTTATAATTTCAGTTTATAAACGGGTATAAATATCTGAAAAATTTAATAATACCACAAGTGTTGATATAAAAATATCTCTCTCTTCAAAAATAAGTCTACTGTAATATATTATTGATATTATCTCATTAAATGTGTAATTAAAATTGGAAAACATTCTTTAATGTAAAATTAAGAGATTAAGAGATTAAAAAAGTAAAAAATTATACTTAATATATATTTTATAAATTAATTTTAATTGAATTCCATTAATTAAAATATATAGAATTAAGGTGACCTTTTTTTTTTAACTCTTAAAAGTCAAAAATTTATTTAAAAAATTTAGGCTTTTTTTCTGAATGAAATTTTTTGACTTTAAATAAATTTAAAAATACATTCTGCTTTTTATTCAAACTCATAACTCTTCATATTAAAAATTGATATTTATTTTGTAGATGAAATTGATTCAATTTAATCGGAAAATAAGCATTTTATATAAAATTATTTTATTTTTATTATATTAGGGTTATTTTATGGATAGTTTACGGTGCATATTTTTTTAAATTTTTCAAATGGGATTTTATTTGGTTAAAAATAGCATTTTTATTATCCCATTTATCTGTAAAAAAATTATTATGCGATAAAAAATTTGATTTTCTTTCTTATTTATATTCAAAGCGTAGCCCGATTCATTTTTTAGAAAAATTTTACAATTTTTTTCTTCAAACTTTACATATTTTTCGATAACCTGATAAATGGCAACCCTTATACTTCAGGGGGTTAAATTTAATATGTTTTTACTGAAATATTCAATTTAAATTATAATTATCTCAAAATAATGAAATATGTCTTTTTTTTGGATATCAAATGTGTATTATCGGTTGCAAACACTTTTTTATCCACTCAAATATTAATTTAAGTCTATATATAAAGCAAAAAGAATCCAGGTTAAGTCATCTGTGATATGAAATGTATTACAGAAAAAGTTAAAAAAAACTAAATCATATTTTTGAGACAAAAAATTAATTGATTAAGATTTAAATTTGAATAAAAAATTTTTTAATAAATCTTTCATAGTTTTTGTAAAGTTATATGCAGAAATTAGATGCTTTTAAGATATAATTTGATAAATTATTCAGCTCGTGATAAATTTTCTGTTATATATCAACAAATTATTATGATAAAATAATATGTATTTTTTATTTTTTTATTATGTAAATATATAATTAAATATTTAACATATTAAATTATAAGAATTAAATAAAAAAATTTCTGATTAAAATTTTTATTATTAAAATATATATATATAATATTATCGTTGAAAATTGTGTTTGAACTCAATTATATATCATACATTTTGGGGTAATTTAGTTTTAAATGCGATCTTTATCTTAAAAAACACTCTTAATGTTATAAAAAATATTATTAATGAATATTCTGAAAAAAATTGATAGATGGCCTTTGAAAGTAATTTCCATGTTTCTAAATAAAAATAAAACCTTTAAAATTTAACTTTATAACTTCTAAATAATCTTCAAATATATTTTTATTTGATAGAGACCCATTTTAAACTGTAAAAAATGAAAATAATTTTTTTCAAGTCTTAAAAAAAGTCCATTTATTATTTAATGCCTCATCATCAAACTATCAAATATTCTTTCCTAGTGAATCTATTCAATATAATCATAACCATATCTTGGTTAGATTTTCTAAAAATTAAATTTGATTATAAATATGAATACATATTGTCATAAGCGGGATTCCTATACCAGTTAGACTGGTATAAGTCTTCGCTTCTAAATTTTTGCTGTGTAACCAAAGGTGAGGCAACGCCGAATATACTATCACTAGTACATTCTTCGCCCTCAACCAGCAGATACTTTAGAGCAGGTATTGCTCCCTAACTCCGCCTATCCTCACTTCGCCCATTGCTTCCTGTACTGATAACACTAAGTTTTTGTACAGCCCCCACGGTAGGAATAATAGGCGAGAACCTTACCGGGGGGTTGGGAACAGAACTTAGTGAAAATCCCAGCAAAGAAGATACTAGCTCTTGCATAACCTGTTCTCCCTCCAAGTTTACTGATGGTTCTAGGTCTTTACTTAGTTCGAGGGCTGCAATAGAGATTGAAGCCGATGCTTCACTATCTCTATCTTCTGCTACCTCTCGCCAAGCGTCTATCTCCGGGGAAAATCCATATGGATAACCACCAGACTCGACCAACTCATGATCGCGTTTTATCATGCCCATAGCACTATTTAAGATAATGCCTATACTAACTAATAAACGCGCTAACAGGTAATGATCCTAGCCCACGAAAGAATAATACTAATTACTACTGACTACCAACACAAATGATATAAATTTTATTATATTTAAAAATAATCAACAAAAATACTCTATATTAGACTACGAGTATAATTAAAATGACTACTACCAGTCTGCAGGCGTGCTAAGACTCTCAGACCATCAACAGGGCGTAACTTAACCTAGGAGCTCAATGCGTCCTAACACTTTAATATACCATTTTTCTTAATTATATATCATGTTTATTATGAAGATTTCAAATATTATATTCAACAAATTTCAAATTATTAATTATTTTCTATCCGTATTAAGTATTTTGAAAATTTCGACAATAAATCCAAATTTTTGAAACGGTAAAATATTCATAAAATATTGAAAATTTATGATTTTCTCGCTAGTTAGTTTCAAAACTATGAAAATTTATTTCTATCTTTAAAATATATTTATTTTTTTGCTTAATATTTATCTCCAGCGTACCAATATTTTCTTTGGGATTAAATCACTCATTTTTATGAAAAAATAATAATGTTTTAATTTTCTAAAAAAACTAAAAAATGGATAAATATGTAAAAATTTAACTAAAAAAATTTATTTCATGCTATTAAATTAAAATAACCTGCTAGTTTTTCTCTCAAAATCAGAGCGAATATTTGAAAATAAAGAATTTAACAGCTCAAAAATCAATAATCAGAAATACTAGGGTTAAATATGAATAACTTTATATAAAAATTTTATTTTTTATTTTTTAGAATCATCACAGATCTTATTTATATTTATAAAATATCTTATATTAAAAAATAAATTTTATTGGTATTTTCAACTTTTAATACCTCTGAATTTCCAAAAAAAAAAAAAAACTAATCATAAATATGAGATTTCTCATAAGAAATTTTTATTTTTTCTACAGTGATTCTTAAAATCCAAATAAATCCATTAAATCTATGATTTATGCTCACGAAAATTATATTGAACATTTTAGTAAATTCTAGAGTCATTTAATCTATCAATTTTTTTATAAATAAGTTCTCTTTGTGATTTAAACTTATAATTTGGAATTCTGAAATGTTTTTTTATTTTGAAATAATTAATTTAGGTATAGATTTTTTAGATTTTTTTAATTTAAAATTTAAGGTTCTATATGAGCTCATTTTTTATCCAGGATATTTTATATGTTAAATGGGTTTCAAATATCATAGTTTCATTTTTTTTACAAATTTTTATGGATACTATGCTTTTATGCACTATTTTTATTTTATCTGTATAAATTATAAGTTAGTAATGGAATTTTTGAAAAAAAAATTTCAACGCTTAAAATCTTCCATCGCATTTTTTTTGCAAATACTCGAAAATCTTATTTATATATCTTTTTAAAAATATTAATTGTAATTTTTTTTAAATTAATAATAACTTTTTAATATTTTCCAAAAATTTTGTCATATTTTGAGATATAAAGCTTAAAAAAATCACTTTTAACGTATCATTAATTTAATTAATATATATTAACAAGATCTTTTTTTTTCATATTATTTGATAGATTTCAGTAAATAATTTCATATAAATTAAAAAATACAACCTGGTTATAATATTTTTTTTATAAAGCTACAATAATTTCAATATTCCTCAATTATATTAATTTTTTGGTAAATTAGTTTGTATTTTTTGGAAATTTCTATATTTAATCAAGTAACTTTTGAGTTTAATTCAAAAACGTCCAATATTTTGAAATTATTTACAAAAATATTCAGCTTTTTAAAATAAGATCAAACTATTCAAATAAATCGACTTTATTTCAAATCAGAAAATAAAAATAAACTATTTACAGGTATACCTCACTATTTACACGCTTTTTATTAGAGAGTTTGTAAAAAATCCCAAATTTTTTATGAGTATCCCCACTATTAACGAATCATAAGTAGCCAATCAGTATTTCAAATTAAAATATTTTTTTTAAACCAATTACATCTTTAAAAGGGTTTTTATATAAAAATTAAATAATAAAACAAATCAATTTTAAAATCATATCGGTCGTCTGAATTATCAAGTCTCTAAGCAACAGCAATTCCATTGACAGAAAAGATATACTGATAGTTTAACGAGACTATTTTTATGAAATAAAATCGTTAAATTTATGTTTTAAATAACCTCAACCACTACATTACTAATAAAAACCAAAGTTATAATAATTTTTGAACCAAATATTAGATACTTTACGTAAGATAAAAAACATAAAGTATGGGTTATAGCCTTGACGGCAGAATTTATTTTTTTTTCTATCTTCCTCTTAACTTAAAAAAAATGTTATTAATTCTTGAATTAACTCTAAATATCAAATTTTAATTCTAAGTTCGGCAGCTTTTTTGTGGTTTTTGTTAATATTCCATAATGTTTGGTAAATTAAATGATTAAATCAACAAAATTTACATTTTTCTGTATAGGAAATAAGCTAAAATAAAACTTAATGGATTTTTTAAAATTATAATTGAAATTGTGAAATTAAAACGCTTTAAATGTGTATTTAAAATCTCCTTTCATTTTGTTTATAGATTTAAAAAATATAAATAATAAAATGCAATATATAATGAAAAAATCTAGTCCCTCGCTATTAAAAAAGATCTAAAAATATCAATACAATAAATTTATTAAATAAAATTTTACTTGTAATTTTTGCCTCAAATTTTACTAAGTTCATCGATTATATCAGAGAATACTGATTTGTTATTTTGATTATGAGGTGGAAATTTGCAATTTTAAACACAAAAAGTGCTAATTAAAAAAATTCTCATTTTTGGGACAATTTTCAAAAAATTCCTCTAAATTTCTGTAAAATCCCTTATTATATGCGAATTAATTCTCGGTGGAAATTTATTGGAAAGATTTTTTAAAAATTGATATAATATACATTAATTTTTCTCATTTTATTGGCTTCATATTATTCGAGATTTTTTTTTGTTTAACAAACGCTAAAAACAAGGGAGAAAAGTATAGATTAATAAAAATACAATAGCTCAGTGTTCAAAAATTTAAATAATATTCTATTTTAAAAAAATCATTCTCCCAAACTATAAAGTGAAATAGATTGTCACTTTTTCCCTATTTTTCTGTTGAAAAAATTTTCGACTCTATTGAGTTTAACTTTTAATATACCGCATTATAACAACATCTGGATGTTTTTAATTTCTTAAAAATTATAATTATTGGAGGTTTCCTAATTTTGTACCATTTTTTTAGCTTTAAAAAATCTTGATTTAAAGATTTTAAGCCATAAATTTCTTCTAATAATGAATTTTTTTTTATTATATCTTTTTTTTTAATTAAATTAAGGATAGTTTATTTTGAACAATAATAATTTTGGATAATTATTTGTAATGTGTAATGTATCTGAGGTTTTCAGTATGCTAAAAACTTATCAAATTTTTTAAAAAAGTGTATATATAAAATCTTTATATGCGTTTAAATATTGTAATATGAGTGGATAGATGCTTTTAATCTTTTTTAAATAAGATTTTTTGACATCATATTTCCTAATTTTTAGTATTTAGATTTTTTATTAGTTAAATTTAGAATACTAAGAATAAATGGTAGTTTAGAATTAATTTTTGACAGCCTTAACTATTCAATTATAAATTTACAGATTATATTTGATATTTGATTGAGACATTTATTTTTTTAATAGGGAATATATTTATTTGTGTGTTTGTGTGGAGGGTCTCCTGGCTCAGGAACATCTTTTCCATTCAGTGATATGAATTCAATGGATTTATTGTGCACTTCCCTGTCTGAACTGGATTCTGGAAATTTTGATGTCTCTTGAATCATTTTTTTTGCATAAGTTGGTGATTTATAATATAAGCTTTTTTATTTTTATTATTCATTTTTTGTATTATATGTTTTTTTTTAATATATTTATTTATTTATTTAAATGAAAAAGTGTTAAAACTATAAATTAAGAGTTTTATCGTAAATATGCACATATGATGATAAAATCCTCCAATTAAAATATAAAAACCATTTTATATCTTAATTAATTTTCCAAAAAAAAATCTGGAGAAATATTAAATAATGTAAGATTACTTACTGATTCAAATTTCTAGAATAAAGGGCCCCTAAATTTCTTAATTTATAGGAAATTTTTTTTTATAAACGTCAAAAAATCTTAATACACTTTTTAGAAAAAAAAATTTACAAGTTATTTCGAAATATATCATCAATTTCGTAATAATATTGTAAATAATTTAATGAAAATGGTAATATTTGAACTCCTATAATATTAATTTAAAAAAATCGCATTCACAATTTCATCCAAACTATTCAAACTATCAGAACGGAAATAAATTATAATTTTATGTTTACTATATTCAAAAAGAGTAAACCGAATAGAAATTGGTGATATCATTACTTTTTATTTTATCTTTTATCAACTAAAACTCGAAGTATTGCTAATGTTTAAACCTCACTTTATCCAGAAAAATGATGTCATTTCTGTTCCTTATTTCTAAAAAACTTTTATATAGCAGAAAAAAAGTTCAATTGAAGTTTCTACGAAATTTTTCTTTTTAAAAATTTTCTTAGATCCCTTCTTGCGACATCTATGGACCATTTTAAAATATTTTCCGTATGCCATTTAAACCTTCGAATAACATAGTATTTTTTTGGTTTAATTTACTTTCAAAGAAAATCATACTTCTTCATTTAACTCTTTTAGTGCATAGTCACAAAAAAAAAATTCATTTTTCATTCAATAAAAACATTTTATTTAAATTTTTTACTTGTAATTCAGATATTTTTCGTTTTAAATAAGTACAAATATGTATATTTTTTAAATAGAAAAAAGAAAATCTTTCTCAGAAAGAAAAAATTTCATTTATTCTTGATAACTAAAATGTAAATTTTTGTAAATTCATGGCTGAATATAAGCATGAAAATTTCTTATATCGAGTAAAATATATTTTATTGAATAATTTCAAATTATTGTATAAAATGGCTTTTAACATTGTATACTGGTTAGAATTTAATTACTATAGATTAATTGTTAAACAAATTATACCTCCCAAGTCATTCCATTAATTAATAACTGGAGTAATTAATTAACTCAAACGAATTTTAATTAACATAATGGTATTAACCAAATTTGGAGTTATTAATTGATAAGTCAAAGTAATTCTTAATGGAGATTTTTTTAAATAGAAAATTATGTGCTTCTAATTAAGTAGTTAAATTGAAGAATAATCCAATTATGTTTCGAAAAAAAAACACTTTTAGAGAATAATTGGCACAAATTAAATGAATGGTTTGCGCTTTTAGGATATTCAGGGGTGGGTATATTTTAATTGGAGGTCTTTATAATTATCAGTGCATATTTACGATAAAATACCTATTATAATAGTGTTAAAGGAATTATTATTCTCTGCAAAAGGGTATTATTTTAGTAAAATTTGGTTAATACTCTGTGTTATATCCTAATATTTGTCACTCGGAATTATTCTGTTAGAATCACGGTGCACTTGCTTTGGGCTTTGTATTTCTTAGTATTTTATACTTTTTTTTTCGGCTTTTATGGTTTTATATTTCATAATACCAACTTAAATCAAAACTAAAGTTTTGTTTCCTTTCCTTTCCTCGTTGATTTTAAGATAATTCCAATCATTCAATTAATTTTTTTCATTGTTTTTTTGAAAGGAAAATTGCTATCTTTATCAAAATTACACCATAGTAAAGGATTAACTATTTGTGCTAACCCTAAATTCTTTCTAATCTTTAATAAATATATTTTCTCAAAACCTCTTTATGGCTTATTATTTGTAATTTTTATGTATTTCTGCATTTATTGGTTTCAGATTTGTAGCTTTAAGATTTTTTGTAATGTTAATTAAATTCCATTTCCCTACTGAGCTAATTTATTCGTATTTTCTATTACTATGATTTCCAGGAAATTCTTTCATAGATGTCAAAAATTTTCACATATATCGAACCTCGAAACATCAGTGATATATTTCAAGACTAAAAATATAAATACTCAATTACAGAATTCAATGTAAACTATAAATTGAATGTTTAAATATATTCTGTTTTTGAGGGTTATATTTTTTCCGAAATTTAGAGTGTTGAAATTAAGGCAGTTGGGATTAACCATTATTGCTGCGTTCAAGAAAGTAGTAGCGTAATTAAATTTAAGTTTGAAAAATAAAATTGAAAAAAATTATGCTAAGAGAGAAATATGGGGAGGTTGAGGGTTTATTATGAAAATTCCTCGATAAAGCTTTAAAAAGGAATTCAAAATAACCATTAAAAAAAGTATATCCAATACACTAATATTTACAAGTAACTAAAAGTAGTTTTTTGGTAAAATTGATTATCTTTTCAGAGCTAAATTTCAATTTCTTTAAAAAAAAGCCAGATGAAACTCAAATATAAATATCAAAACTTTAGCGCAAAATAGGGGCGGTTTTTTTTTTAGATCAAAATATGGACGAATATCAATTTATTTCTAGAATACAGTTTGGCTAAAGGATAATAAAAATATCGATGTGCCATGAATTTTATTTTTATGAGCTGTAATATTTTTTATTTCTCAAAACAAAATATTCTCTATTTATTAAGTTTAAAAAATCGTTAGTTTATTAGACTAGTTTTGATAATTTTTTGAAAATATGAAATGTTTTAAATTAATCTATAATTTTTTTTCAAACTTTCTTTCAAATTTTTATGAAAGGTTCTCGGGAAAAAATACATTTATTAGCTAAATCTAATCGAGTTTTTATAAATTATTATCTTCATAGATTTTCGGGTTTTATTTTTTGAATAAAACATTCTACTATTTCTAATTATAATTAGTTTTTTGATTTTTTGAAAATTACTACTTCAAACTTAGATCCTTCTATAATTAATTCTTTTTAGTTATATTTATAAAAACTGATAATTAGCCAGTAATACCCCTTCCCCCACTGTAAAATTTTATTTATTGGTATTTTATTGGTTCAAATCTAAATAAAAAATTTCATTTCGTTTGAGATTTTTCATTTTTTTGAAATATATTCTATATATAAAAATCATAAAAAAATTTTTTATATGAATCAAAGAAAAAAAAAATTTTTTAAAAAAAAGAAACTTCTAGAATATAAATATTTTTAATATATAATCTTAGTAATTGAATGTTAAATTCGAAAAAAAATACTTTTCTTATAATTAAAATGATTTTGGGTCCAAAAATTCAATAAAATAATTTTAACTTCGAACTACATATATTTTTCAAACTCACTTTACTAATTTTTTTTCTTTAATAACAATTCTTTGATTAACACACAAAAATAGATAATAAGGATTTTTCTTTCTAAGAAAGTCCCATTAACCTCATAAAAATACAAAATATTACTACATTGTATATCGGGAATATCATGTATATTAATTGATTTTTATTTAAAAACTCATTCCCTAAAGAAAAATAGGAAGAAATATTTTCAATAAATATTTTAAACCGTTTATAGTTGTTGAGTAGGAATAATCAATAGATTTTATTGATATATCCATTAAAATTTTTAAAAAAACCCCTTATTGTTTATGCCAATGACTACATATTGTTTCAATTGAAGGGAAATAGTTGAGATATTCTCAAAAATTAAAAATAATCCAACTATTTCGGTTATAAATAATTTTAAACTAAAAATAACAATATAAACATTTTTAAAAATTCAAATCTCGTCATTTGGTAACAATATTTCGGATTTAAATTAAAACCAATAGAAAAGAGTTTTGAAATTTTTATCTGATCAATTTTTTGAATAATAAATCCTTTTCTTGGTTAAGTTTACCATCAGAAAAAAAATTGGTGAAATGAACTAAATCTTACCAGTGGTATGAAAATTTTTAATTGATTTAATAAAAAAAAAAATCACTGGATATTCGATATTTCTGTTACCTCTTTCAAAAAAGGCTTGAAAACCTTATTAATAATAATCAAAAACAGCTCCCAATTAAACATTCATTTTAAACTTTTTTCAAACCTCAATTTTTTTCTTTGTGAAAATGCTTAACAGAGAGTTTTCTGGGGAAAATCTCTAAGAATTTTTTTTACATAGTAAACTAATAAGAGTTTTATTAGTAAAAATATTTTTTGGAAAGAATAAATTGAATCAAAATACAAAGCTATCCCTTTCATATTAAACATGTTTTCACATGTTATTAATCAAAATTAATCATTTTTTTAATTCTATTTCTGGGAATTGTTTTATTGACTGTAATTTTGCGTTAAATATCATTTTTTTAAAATAACTTTAAATTCTTTACCAGATTTATTTTTCAGTTAGAAGCTTAGCTATATAGTATGTATAAATTTTTTTGTGGTTTGGAAAAAGTATGATTCGGTTTTGAAATCCCATGACTCCTTATATATGTAAACCATGGCTAATATTTCATAAATATCAACAAAAAAAATCAACCAATCCTAGTAGTGATTCTTCACATACTTAAAAAACGATTAGAAACTATCATAGATAATCCTGTAAACATACTTGAATAGTATTTATTTCAATTTTTTATAAATGAAAACTGTTTATTTGCAAAAAAAATAAACAATAAATAAAATCATGAACATAATCTAATGAATATATAATCTAGATAGATATAGTCTGATAATATAATAGTAGATGGTTATCCCTTAAACTTTTAATTCAATAAGACAATTTACCTATTCCAGTTATATAAATGGTATTAAATAGCTTCTTATTATTATCGAATCGATTATTCACTCTGTGTAAAATTGAGGCAGCATGAACACTCCTGATGATAGGGGATTATCTCTTTATTTAATAATGTTTTTTTAACCTTTAAAGGGCTTACGGTGCAAAAAATGGTTTGATTTTTCAATCAATGTTAACTTCCGATTTATAATATTTGTAAAAAAGACTACCAGTGCAATAATTGGATTTATTTAAAAAAAATTATTTTAGCAAATAATAAACGAGTGTCCAAAATTTATTTCTATTTCTATTTCTATTTATCAAAATAAGTGAAAAAATTGATAGATAGTAGCCAAAATGGTATTTATTCTAAATACCTAATTAGGATTTTTTTTTCTCTCCAATCACTTTGTATTGATAAATTCGGATTTTTTTAAAGCGCTAAATATTTGTTTTTTTTGTTTTTTTTTTTGTATCACGGAATTTTATTGTAAGATAACGTCATTAAAAACTATACTAAAAAAAATTGAAAAAAAGAAAAAGAAGTATAGAAAATACTATTATCCTAACTACAATAATCTCTTCTGCCGGACTACCGGTTGCGTACCTACGGGAAAAGGGTTCAATCTACCAACCGAAAAACCCCCCCCTGACATTGCTTCAAGTATGCTGGATGACTGAAGTTACGTGCAGTCATGAATTAAGCTCTTTGTCAATGAACAACAGTTCATTGAATCTACTGAGCTCCTAGTCAGAGCCTACTTCTAACAGGATTAATAAAATTAG
>LSSL01000576.1:5135-28465 GCA_001953115.1 Smittium mucronatum | reverse complement strand
TCAGTCCGATCCAAGCCGAAATCGACAAAGCGGTCAGACTGGTAGTCAATGTGGGTAAATCTGCAGCCATGGAACGGATCCAAGCTGAGCTGGGGATAAAACCTGTATTCTTAAAAACTAGCACTGCTCGAGAGCGAGCATATAAAAAATGGCCTATATTAAAAGCTTGGATAGCCGACCTCATTGTGTCGCCCATCAGGGACAGAATGGCCACCTGGGTGACCGGCAGTGCAAGATGGATAAAAAAATTTAGTGTTTGAAATTCAAAAGGTGATACAACCATCACCATAGTCGACAGCAAAAATAAAAAATTCCGTTTTAAAATCCACCAGTGGACGGTGGACCGAAAAATAGGCGGAAAAGGAAACTGGATGAATCTTCTTCTGCTGTACCCTGACCTAAAAATTGGCCTCTAGGACATCTGGAAAATGCGAATGGACCTTCCGGACCGTCCAGAGACTATCAAATATGAAATTTTTAGATGAGTAAATAATAAAATTGTTTCTTCAGCAAAATCGATGTGCCTGAAGTCGTCGAATAACACTTATTAAATTTCTCTAGATGAGGCAAACAGCGAAATGAGACGATTACCGGTTCATACCTGCACCGAACTGCACTGACATAAATAACTAACTTTCGAATTTCAATGAAACCCAGTTGGTGATAGTTAGAAAACTCCTTGGGTGAGGGGGTCTAAACAATCTTTAAGTCAGCTACAAGCTGACACTGCCGATTTTCAATTTATGATTGAAACAGCCTTATTTCTAATTGGCAGGTGCGTGCCCAGAACACTTAAGCTCCAGAGTTTAAATGATTAATTACCCTTTTCGAAATAAAGTTATCGAGGTATGGGGCTGGGGTGCGGCATAGGGGAGCTTTATGAAAATTTTTTTTTGATAATTTTCACTTATTTATTTTAACTTTTTGTTGAATTTAAAATTAACTTATCATAAAAATAAAAAATAAAAGCACAATTTTTTTTTTTGTAATTAAAAAAGACTATATATATAAAAAATGCTCTATATAATACTGTGTACATTATGCAATTATTATTAGCTTGATTAAATAACTTTTTGATATGAAAAGGTAAATTTAGCTATCAGTGTATAGTTCTAATGAAAATTTAGAGTGTTTTTTATCAATTACTATAAAAAAATCTTACTAAATATCTAAAAAATCATAAAAATTAATAAAACTAGTGTTTTTTTCGAATTTAGAGCTTTTTCTAAAAATTATTTGTTTGTATCACAAATATTTACTTAAGAAACAAGAAACTAAATAAATTCTTTATGGGCTATAATTATTTAATTGGGGGTAAAATTGATACATTTTCAATTTTTTTATTTTAATAGGCATCAAAAATTATATATTTTTGAATTCTATTGACTCATTGGATGAAATAAATTTATGAAAGATATACATCCAAAATATATAACGGATGTAGGGTAATAAAACTCAGTACACAATTTTATTAAGTGAAATGATGTCTAAGGGAATACTTATCACAATTTTTACTTAAATAAAGCAAGTAAGCATATTAATGGTTTTTAATTTTGTTTATTGAAAATTCAACTCTAAAAATTTTCCAATATTATCAAAAAAAATATCAAAAAAGTAAATAATCAATTTTATGATTTGAAATTTTTTTTTAAATTTTTTTTTTTTGATTTAAAATGCCGAATAATACAAACTTATCTTATTTTGAAAAAATTTATCTCTTTTAATATGAATTGGGTATAATGATCAGGATTTTGAATGTTTATTTCTACTTTAAAATTTTTTATTACCATTTATATGAGATATTATTATTGAGTTCATACGTTTTAATACTAAAAGAATACTTTTCTAGATTTAAATTTAAATTTTAAGGGAGGAAAATTCTCCATTATAGAAAATAAACTGGTCAAAAAAATTATATAAAAAAATCTTTTTTTTTTACTATAAAATATAAGATATCAACAATATTCAAATTTGATTGTGTAAGGATCAAGTTTAATTGGAAAATATTAGCAATAAAAGGTAAACGGATATACTAGCCAAAAATACAAAATATAGAGAATGAGTCAAGTTGAAAATCCTATCCATTCCAAAATAGCTAATCTTCCTTATTTATACCATTTTCTATTTTCTAAAAGTCGGTTATGCTTATTTGAGGCTTTCTTCATTGGATGAAATATTCAATCTGTTTACAGAATCTATTGGTTCATTACGGATTTTTTGAATTGATCGGCTTTTAAGCACTGAATAATGGTTTATAAAATACCAAAAAGAGTCCTTGCAGTTGTTAATTATCTATTCACACAAACATCACTAGCTAAATACTAAATAAATTAATAACATATAAATGATCATTATATCTCATGATAAATGTATAATGAGAAGAGATGCCAGAATTAATAGAATCCTGTCTTGCAAGAATTTATAAACTGTTAAAATTATTCTGATAAAAAATATAATATAAATAATACAAACATAATCATCTGTATACAAATATCATAATCAACTAAAAAATTAAAAAATACTTGAAATTTTCGAAACAAAACTGGATATTTATGTAGAAAAAAAAGCAGTGTTTCGATCTATTGGACAAATTTTGATTATTTTCTGATTCGTTTCCAAGAAAGATTCAAGTTTTACTTTAATTTAATCTTAATTTTGATTCGAATCATTTCATTTTCTTTAAGAACCAATATATTTTTTTCATTTTCAATCGTGAGAAAAAAATTTTAAATTCCCGATCATATAAAAAAATGATTAATTTTATCAAAAATTTTAATTTTGTGTCGATTTATTAACTTTGAGTCAAAATACTTAATTTTGTATTAATAAGCTAAAAATTTTCGGTTTTTATCATCTAACTTTTTATAAATTAATGCTCTAGCATGATATAAAAAGATAAATATAATATAACCAATAAAAATTAATATTCCTATCATATACACATTATTAGCTTAATTCCAAACAAAGTTTAACATGTCCATATTTTTTTTCACACAGATATTTTATTTAAAAATTACACCTATACTTCAAAAAACGAATAAAAAGGGTTGTAGGAAGGGTCTAAAATACCACATTTTCTCAGGAGCTAATAGAGTTCAGTTGGTTAAGATGCAATATTTAAATTAAAATTCTTATCCAAATTTATGAATGGCAATCTTAATAATAATACTATTAAGTTCAATTCCATTTAATTAAATTTTAATATAAATGTTATTTATTTCTATCAGAAAATTATCGTTATAATAAATTTATTGTGACCTGATAAATATCAATTAAATTAATAAAAAATCCTGTAATAATTCTTGGAAAACTACTTTATATTATATTTTGACATTTAACAAATAATTGCGAAAAAATTCATAAAAACGTAATATGAATATAACTTAAAAAATTCTTCTATCAATACGGGGATAAAAGAGATATTATGAATTTATAAAAAATTACCTATAAACAGTATTTTCATTTATACAAACGAAGAGTTATTTTTAAACTATGTTTAATTCCATTTCTATGAACTAGAAACAATTTAAAAACTCAGAGTTTTACAATTTTACAAAAATTAATCTATAAAAATGTTTTGAAGAGGTGATTGGCAAAATAATTTATTTCAATATGACACCTAACATTGTTTACAAGCCTTTTTGGTACAGCAAAATAAATTTTCGACTTATAAGTGTTAAGATATATAAAAATTCTTGAAATTAAAAAAAATTCCAATTATAAGCGATATTTATGTTAGAAACTTATTAAAATAGGAGAATATTGATAAAGAGGAGATTTTATAGTGTACCCTATTCAACGGAAATATTAAAACATTATTTTTATACAATAAAACTCAATAAATAATATTGAAAATGGTAATTTGAAAAATAGCTAAAGCAAATTAACTTAATATCATAATTGGAAAATATAAGAAATATTATCAATATTTAAAAAAAGAAAGAGTAATTTAGCTAAAAAACAAATTTCATTGATTTAATGCATCATTTATTTTTTTTTAACCTATTTAAGCTTCTAAAACCATTACTAACCTTGGCTAGCCCCAAAATTTCAAGTTTTTGTTACAATTTAACTTACTTTTATTTTTGTGAAATATGAACAAATTATGTTTTAAAAACCCCTATATTCGTCTTGACTCAATTGCAACCACACCCTTTTTAGACGAAATTATATGTAAATTCCCACAAATTTTTGTTATTAAAATTAATGATTGTGATTTAAAGATTTTTATCGATTCCAAAAAAAAAAATCAACTAAGTTCAAATATTTTTAAAGATTGTAATCATTTTATTGATTCATCCTTCCAGTCACATCCCTAAGAATGTAATACCTTGCCGTAGTTTAAGGGCTTAATAATTTACTTTTCGAAGTACACTAAACTAAAATTTCACAAAGCGCTTTAATATTCTTGGTTGTTAATAGTGGAGACAGGGCACAGCGATTCGGAGGACTGTGATTCCAGAGAAAGACATCTTGAAACAGGAGTAACCGATATTCTAGTACAGCCTATTGGTATTCCAGTGCACAAGTCTAGCGACGAAAATCATACGGATCTCAGAGTCTAACGGCTATTTGTAGGAAAGCCATTTATATCAAACCCACGTTTGGGTAGGAGTCTAATTATATTCATCCTGTTAGAAGTATGCTCTGAATAGGAGGTCATTAGTTTAAATGAACTGTTGTTAGTTGAAAAAGAGAATTGTTCTTAACTTATTGTAAGTTCAGTCATACATCTACTTGAAGCAATGCCAGGGGGGGTCTTTCGGTTGGAAGATTGAACCCTTTTCCCGTAGGTACGCAGCCGGTAGTCCGGCAGAGGATCTTATTTTATTTGGGATAATAGTCTTTTCTATAAGCTTTTTTCTTTTTTTAATATTTTTTTAATATAGTATTTAATGACATTATCTTACAATAAAATTCCGTGATACAAAAAAAATATTCTCACCGTCACAAAAATATAATAATAAAATCGTAATAAATACTTTTATATAAAAAAAATATATTATCCTATATCAACCATTATACCAACATACCCTATCTACAAATGCATATTTTATTGCTAATTCAATAATGGAAAAAATAGATCCATTATACCAAATAAAATGAAGTTTAGATAATCTACCTATTCGATTTAGTATTTTTTCACCTTAATTTTAGCTACTGTGTTGAGAATAACATCCTTATAATCATTAAAAACCTTAAAAGAGTGGGGAAATGATTATAAAAGCTTTGAAATCACCCATAATCTTTCAAAAAATATCTTATTCAAATATCAAATGCTATTTTTTGACTTTTTAAAATATAATATGTATAATAAACCTAAAAGAAATAAAATTATTGTAGCTTTTAACATAGATAACTAATCATGATTTTTTCTAAAAGCACCAAGATTAAATAATAAAAATCTAGGAATTAAATCGCACCAGATTTAATTAATTTTTCAGCATACTAGCTTCTAATTTTAGTCAGGATTTTGTCAAAAAAATTTGAGATGCTTCTTGTAAAGCCTTCATAACATATTTTTTAACTTTAAATAGGTTTTTTGAAGCTAGAAATAGAGATTATTTAATATTATAAAAAATATTCTATATATGGCAGATTCTTTAGCAGACCATTTGTTTTACTAATAAAAGTTTCTTATTTCCTTTTTAATAAAAACACCCATTAATAATATCATGTTTATTATTCGCTTAACACATTAATAGTAGCAAAATAAAATAGTGTAAAATATAAAATATGAAAATTAACCACAAAATTTAAAACTATACATATTTAATAAACCAATAATGTGTCTTAATTAAAATAAATGTGTAATAATTCGACGAAAAAAGCGTCTTTTCAGGTACAAAATCTCCTATATAATCAATTTTTTTGCTTTTTTATCTAGAACTCAGCTTTTTCGACATTTTTAATCCTTAAAAGAAATATTTTAAACACCTCAGCTGAAAATTTAACTAATAGCCTAATAATATAATAACAGTTATTTATTTTTAAACTTATGAAATAGTAACAAATTAAAGATTTTTGAGCTATGATAAGGACCATAATTTTTTTAGATATTTAAATATATAAGAGCCAATTGATAGGTGAATAAATCAACCGAATTTTTTTTGGCTAATTATTATGCTTCTTTTTTTTAAAATACTAAAAATATGTCATATATTTGCCAATTATGGAATTAAGTAGATTTATTTATACTATTTTTGCAATTATTTTAAAATCTTAATATTTTTGTAATTTACATTAAAAAAAATTAAGTCGCACAAAAAGACATTCAAACTCCTAATTAGGGTAATAGAAAATTTGAAATCCCTTTTTTATTTATATTAAATGCCAAGATATATTTAACAATATTGAAAGCTCTTATATTTTTTGAAAAAACACTTGATTAAATAAAAGAATAATAATTTTCTCAAACCTATAAAATACTGATGTTACACAGGGAGTAATTTTTTTAGAAATTAACTAAAAAAACTCTAATTATTCATTTACGTTTAAAGATATTTTAACGATTATTATTTTGTTAAAACAATTAAAATCTATAAATGTTAAATTTTAATAGTGAAAAAGATTTTTTAAATTAAAAAATTAATAAAATTAGCTTTATATAAGATATAGAGTAATAATCATAAAAGTTATTATTTTTGAAAATGTAAAGTTAAATGACACTTTATTTATTCAAAATAATCAAAATTTCAAAAAATAGTCATATTCTAAACTTTCAACATAATTTTTTTAAAAGATAGAGAAAAATATTCAGAGCATGGTGTAATTTTCAAAAATAATCTTGAAAATCAAGTTTTAGACTGAGTAAGATAAATATCTTTAGTATTTATTCTCAAATATTCGAAATACATATTACTTTAATAACTGAAAATACTAAAAATAAGTATTAGCGAATAATAAGATATTTCAGGACTAAATTAATACAAAGAAAGAACCAAAAAATAGAAATTTCGAAAACATAATTAAAAAAATTTCTCTTTTTCATAAATATCGAACAAAAAAAGATAAATTTGGGTAAAAAAAACTGTTATTTGTAGACTAAAAATATCGTTAATAGAAAAAAAAACTCAATGTAAGATTAGAAAGTAATATCTAAAAGAGTTTAATATTAGGGGTGAGAGTCTCGAGAAGGGATAAGGGATAAGTATGGAAATTAAGGAATATTATAAGAAAAATACAAGAAAAATATATATATGTACGAGAGATAGCAAGTGTGAGCGGAGGGAAGTCAGGTTAAGATTTTTTGGAGTTAAAAAAAAGATGTATTTTTCGAACACAATTTGAAATAAATTTTAACTATTACTTATAATTGAATTTATAAATTCGCAAAATCAAATTTTTGATACATTTTATCGACTTAATTTGATTCTAAAATTTAATCCGATCTTTGAATAAAAGCTTACTATCATTAGGGTTATTAGCAAAGAAAGACATATTTTGGAAAATAATTGTAAAATTACACGAATTTTAAAATAATTGCTAAACTAGACGGGTTTTTAACTTAACTTTCATTTCTAGCGAATAGAAAAAGACATTAATTCCCAGGATAATTTATGAAAAATATTGAGAAATAAATTTTACCTTCAAGTTTTTTTATGCTTTTAACTGAGTGTTTTTATTGAAACTGGAAAAACATATCATTAACCCCCATTATTTAGGTCAAATTAATACCATTTTATCCACGCCAACAAATATTGATCTAAAAGTGGAGCTAAAAATGAATGCAAAAATTAGGTATTCTCTGAACTTTGCTCATTTTTCGCGACTTTTATCTACATTTTCTATCAAAAATTACTTTAAAAGTCGAGAAAAGGTCTTTAAAAACAGAAAACAAAACTTTTTGAAAGCATCAAATATTAATAAAAAAATAAAAGGGAAAGGTATTCCGATTCCAATTCCGATTCCGATTCCCGCAATAAAAAACTTCGATTTCAATCTCGATATTTAAGACTATAAAACACGGTTTGAGAAGAGTCTAAAAAAAATATGAATTAATACTGAGTCCGACTCTTTTCATACTTTGAATAGACTACAAAATGTAAAGGTAAGTTTTTTTTTTTATATTCCAAACTCTTTTCAATAAATTTGTATAATAATCATGTAAACGATGTTCAAATAGGATAGAGTTGAATTCAAAAAGAAATTTTTTTTGGTGAACCTGAAAATTTTGGTCATTAACTAGCCGTAAAACATTAGTAGGAACTAAAAGTCTAAGTTTTATAATAATTTTTTATTTTAAGGATATTAAAATCCGATATGGAAAGCACATGTAAGATATAACCAGTTGTTCTTTATTTCAATAAATTGTTATAATAAAATGTCCAAAATTTATACTTTTTTTTTACCATTAATTTATTTTTTTGTATTAATATTGATTTAGATATAATCATCCGCATTCTGTAGAGCTACAGAGATGATTAATGTTTTATTAGAAAATACCCGCATTCAATTAATATAATATGATGCGATCTTTTAATACTTGAATTTTTTTAATACATATATAATTTCATTGCTTTTTAGTTAAAAGGTATTTTTTCAATATTTAACTAACCAATGAATAATATTTTTAATTTTTTATATTCATTTTATTAATAAAAATAATCCAGATTTTATGAATTAACGAATAATAATATAATTTTAAGCTCAAATTTAATTTTTGCGTAAATTTAAAGTGAAAATTAAACATAACCATACTCAAAAATGTAAAATATTTGTTATGAATGTGTGAGATTTTTTTTAAAAAATTGTTTTTTTTAAAAAGTGCAATTTTCTGCAATCAATTGTGTAAAAATCGAGAAATATTTAAAAATATATGCTTTTTAATGATCTCACGTTATGGATCAATTTTATGCTATTTTTGCTGATAACTTTGATTTTCCGATTTTTGCTCCGAAAATTGTCACTCTATTTACCTTTGGTCTTCCTGTGAATATTTTTACTAGGGTGGGTGTTATGTTAAATTATCTGATAAAACTGTGCATATATCCAATGGAATTAGATGTGATTCATATGCTGAAACTATGCTTTCCCTCTTGTGTACTTTTACATCATATAAACTGTGTTCTATTCTCAAATATTATAAAGATTAAAAAAATATAAACATGGCATAAAATATTCTTTCAATAACCCAAAGTGCATCTCTTTTACATAATATTTACTATTATTGAATCCCCATTTTCTCTTTCTACGCTAAAAAATTCTTTTTCAAACATCTCATTCTTCTGTTTGAACCAATAATAATAATTTTTTGTAGCATAATCTTTGATTTAAGAGTATCATATAAGTAGTCATCAATATTTTCCTTGTATTTTTTAAATATTTTTTCACCTATCTTTGATATTAAATTATTTATCATATCAAAGTAAGACATTTATATTTCTTTTAATATACAATTATTGATGGATTCAAATGTTTTTAGGAAAAAATCATTTATCAAGGAACCAGAAAATGAGACGATGCACATTTTTCAATTATATTTCTTAAAGATATTTAAAAATTCACAAGTTTATAGAATTTATGTCAACCATTTTAAAATGAACAAGATAATATTGAATTCTTTTGTGGAAGAACAAAACTCATTGGTTACTTTTTTTGAATTTTCCAATCATTTTTCTACTTAAATAAACTAGAAAAATTGAACTTTTAACGAGTGGGGAAATATTTGTGATGGCTGTCTTAATTCTAAACAAAACATCCCTGATAACCATAAGATTTTCAATTCCTGATATAAAATTGTTTCCATTTTTTTAGATTATTAATGAAGTCTGACCATGTTTCGTTGCATCCAATATGGTATATTCCAAAATAATTTAGAAGGATATTACCGGTACCAGAAATAGAGGACGTAATAAATAAGTCCCCAGAATGTCTGGATTTATGATGGCAAGCATAAATTGATATTACAGGTAATGAGTTTTAGAAATATTTCTTACACTGATGAGGAATATTGAAAATCTTTAGAATACTTTGTTTCTATTTTGAAATCAAAATTAGTTCCAGGATTGGACCAGCATTTTTTTCCGAATTTTTATTATTTTTTTTACTTTTTCCTCTTGATCAGCTAGGTGAGGTTTTTTAGAGTATGATAAGCCTCTGTTTGCCATTGAATAACTAATATCTGATATTTAATTTTTTAAGTATATTTATTTTTTATCAATCTGCCTTGTCTTTGAAATTTTTTTCCTAATATGAGAGCTTATTTTATAAATCTTCTTAAATTTCAATTTTGGTGCAGAAAAATTGCATGTGTGACTTTCATTTTTCAATAGATGAAAAAAGTAATATTTTCTCTGGTGACTGTTAAAAATATAATGGCAATCTGAGAAAGAGATATTTTGCCTAAATAATTTTTTTGAAACTATTTATTATCCGGTATTGAAAATTTTTTTCGCGAATTTTGTTTTATTAAGAAATCTTCAAAGTATAATTTATTTTTAAAAACTATTTTTGAAGATTAATTGTTATCAGATAAAAACAAATCTATTGAACCAAAGTTTTCGTAAATTTTTTAATCTAAATTAATGGTAAAAAAAAAGTATAAATTTTGGACATTTTATTATAAAAATTTATTGAAATAAAGAACAACTGGTTATATCTTACATGTGCTTTCCATATCGGATTTTAATATCCTTAAAATAAAAAATTATTATAAAACTTAGACTTTTAGTTCCTACTAATGTTTTACGGCTAGTTAATGACCAAAATTTTCAGGTTCACCAAAAAAAATTTCTTTTTGAATTCAACTCTATCCTATTTGAACATCGTTTACATGATTATTATACAAATTTATTGAAAAGAGTTTGGAATATAAAAAAAAAAACTTACCTTTACATTTTGTAGTCTATTCAAAGTATGAAAAGAGTCGGACTCAGTATTAATTCATATTTTTTTTAGACTCTTCTCAAACCGTGTTTTATAGTCTTAAATATCGAGATTGAAATCGAAGTTTTTTATTGCGGGAATCGGAATCGGAATTGGAATCGGAATACCTTTCCCTTTTATTTTTTTATTAATATTTGATGCTTTCAAAAAGTTTTGTTTTCTGTTTTTAAAGACCTTTTCTCGACTTTTAAAGTAATTTTTGATAGAAAATGTAGATAAAAGTCGCGAAAAATGAGCAAAGTTCAGAGAATACCTAATTTTTGCATTCATTTTTAGCTCCACTTTTAGATCAATATTTGTTGGCGTGGATAAAATGGTATTAATTTGACCTAAATAATGGGGGTTAATGATATTTTTTTCCAGTTTCAATAAAAACACTCAGTTAAAAGCATAAAAAAACTTGAAGGTAAAATTTATTTCTCAATATTTTTCATAAATTATCCTGGGAATTAATGTCTTTTTCTATTCGCTAGAAATGAAAGTTAAGTTAAAAACCCGTCTAGTTTAGCAATTATTTTAAAATTCGTGTAATTTTACAATTATTTTCCAAAATATGTCTTTCTTTGCTAATAACCCTAATGATAGTAAGCTTTTATTCAAAGATCGGATTAAATTTTAGAATCAAATTAAGTCGATAAAATGTATCAAAAATTTGATTTTGCGAATTTATAAATTCAATTATAAGTAATAGTTAAAATTTATTTCAAATTGTGTTCGAAAAATACATCTTTTTTTTAACTCCAAAAAATCTTAACCTGACTTCCCTCCGCTCACACTTGCTATCTCTCGTACATATATATATTTTTCTTGTATTTTTCTTATAATATTCCTTAATTTCCATCCTTATCCCTTATCCCTTCTCGAGACTCTCACCCCTAATATTAAACTCTTTTAGATATTACTTTCTAATCTTACATTGAGTTTTTTTTTCTATTAACGATATTTTTAGTCTACAAATAACAGTTTTTTTTACCCAAATTTATCTTTTTTTGTTCGATATTTATGAAAAAGAGAAATTTTAAAGTTACATTGGATAATTTATAAATATAAATTAGCCTGTAAAAGATATTTGCACAGAAAATATCTGCTTATCAAGAATACCCAGATTTGCTTTTTAGTTAGTAGCATTCCAATAATGATTAGATGATTTATATATAATCCTTCTTGTTAGCTAATAGGGTTTTATTATATTGATAAATACTAATGTGTTTTCTATATGAATTTGCAAGATTTTTTTTCAAGACTTTTTTCATCTATTAGCATAATGATGCTATTTTTATATCTATTTTAAAACATTTTTTTAATTTTTTTACTTTCCTAAATTTAGTTAGTTATTAGAATTGTATAATAAAACTATATTAATAATAAAAGTCATCTAATAAAAATATATCATTAACCTTCTTGTTTCGGGGCTGGAATAGGCAATAAGAGCGAATCCTGGATAAAAAAGTATTGAAAATAATCCTTATATTTTTTAATCATCTCATCTTAAACCTATAAATCTTATATAAATCTGCTTGCTATTATTTTTGATTAATTTATGCAATGAATATGTTTCATAACAATAGATATTAAAAAAAATTCCATATTGTTTATTTGATTATTAGAAAAAATTAAGGAATATCATAATTCAAGTTATTATGTGCTATCTTTTTTAACTTATACACTATTATCACATATATTATGAAATTAAGGAAGAAGTTTAACTTGTTGAAAATTTTAATATTGAGCTAGCCAATTTTTTTTAAATTTGAATTTATGTAAGCGTATTTTTTTTAACCCCCAACACTAAGCAACAATTGATGGGAAAATATTAATTATGGATGGAAGCCCACAAATGGAAGATTCTGAAAATGCTAAAAAGTCTTTTGAATCAAATTGACAACACTGAGAAAGAATATAACCTTAAATTTTAATCATATTTTAACTTCAAATTGTATATTAGTTGGCGGCTAATTCAAATAAGATGATGATCTTGTTTCTCAGAAAAGAAAGAAGGGATAAAGTTACAAGAGTTAGATCTTTCATTTTATATATAGGTCCATTATTTTAAGGTAAAAAATATATTTATAATAAACCCTACAGCAAGAGTTGAAATCGATTTTATTATAATTCAAAACTTATAAACCTTTAACCTTTTTAGGGTCAATTTTTTAAAAATGGATTTCATTTTTTATTTTTTACTAACATATAAAATATAATATTTATAATTATTAGAAAGGATAAGTCTTCTATCCTACTGAAATGGTCAATAAGATCTAATGAGTGTAAGGTGCGCATTTGGACCTGGAAAACTTATAACATTCTGAAAATTGATTATAAAAATATCACTAACATATAGTATCTGTCATTAAAATTTATTCATGATGTAATTAAGACTATAAAATTAAGCATATACCGAGAAATACAGGAAATTGAGATATAATTTGAAATTTTACTGCATTTATCAAATCTAAAATCGTTAAAATGATGAGGAAAACACTCGAATTTTTTTATTGGATTTCTCTCTTGAATATAAATTGCTTATTAAATAAGAAAATCATAATTATGTAATTTTTTTTTTTTAGAAATTCTTTCATAAAATAAATTCTGTGTCTTCTTAAACACATTTTCACTTATACTTAGCCAAAATATTTAACTGGGAGCAGTATATAGAATACTGAAAATGCCAGATTTATTAATATTTTGAAGTTCTGATTTCACATATGATGAATCCACGTCATTCTCACCCGAGTCTTAGTTATCTGAAACTTTCTGGATATTTATAGCTCCTGTAATAAAATATAAAAATTTAATATAAACGTGATTAATAAAATTAATATACCCGGTTGTGTCAAGTTGCTATTCAATTATTCATCTATGTTTATAACTGTAAAATTAAGCGAGAAAAAAATCATTAAAAATGAGTCACCATTGAAGCACAAAAACTTTATACACGTAATCGATGCATAAATTTAAAATAATACTACTACTAATAATAAATGGTATAAAACTCCTTTTTTCAAGAATTATAATCATGAGAAAACCAATATATAATATGATCTATATTTAAACAGAGCAGTTTCCCTGAAATGGAAGATAATTTGATTTTTTTTGGAAATAAAAAAACATCAATAAAAGAAAATTTGATGCTTTTCGTGTTAAAATCTTGAATAAAAATACTTATCATTAATAAAAGATTTATATTTCAGAGTACTACTTTCTTTTGAAACCGTTAATAATTTATATAAATTTATATTGTTTACTCTTTTTTATTCTTTCCCATTTTTAACGAAATGAAAAAAATACTTAGCAAAATAAAATAATAAAAATTCCCTACAAAAAAAAGCCATTTATAAAAATAAGTCTTATAAAAAAGAAGAAAAAACCTTTAATACTCATAATTAAAATTTATTAGTCCATATAAAAGCAGACGAAAATATCAATTTAATAGAAACCCTCAAATTGTGTCACTTAGAAATCCGAAGAACGTAATGAATACCGGAAACTTCAAATTTATATTGTAATAATTATGACATTTTTTGTTTTTTATAATTTCGATCATATTTTATTTTAAAATTGAAAATATGGTTAATGTATATTTATAATAAAATACCAAACATCATGTGATTTTTTATAAATACAAAACCTTAGTTTTCAAAATATATAAATTTTTTAAATAAAAACATAATCACCGTTCTTTCTATTTAAATATTAGAGTGAAAAAGAGTATATCTGTTTATTTTAGAAAAATGTGTGTCTATATATTGCGTGTATATTTTTATTTATTTCCTTTAATTTAAATTGTTTGTTTGTTAGTAAGTATTGAATTCATTTGGGAATATTTTTTTTATCGCTATTTGTATTTCTTCGCTTGAATTTTGTTTAATTTCAAAATGAGTATAAATATATAGAAATTTTATTTTTTTAGCAACATTTTATTGTTTATAAGATACCATAACATATTTACGCTTTTTTATTAGTCAGTATAATCAATATTTTCAATTTTCAAATGACACTCAATAAAAAAATATATATATTGGCTGAAATAGTCCGATTTGATTATAAATTTAGCAAAGAAATGGATAGATTATTTTTGGTTAAGGTATTTAAACTTTTTTTCTTTAATTTTATAGAAATCTAATTATATTTATAGATGAATAAAAAAAAAATCAATTGTGTAGACCTTGGCTTTCAATAATTTTTTTTTTTTTTATAACTAATTGAAATATCAATATCTTTTACAAGCTCATTATTTTTATAATAAAGCAAAAAAAAAAACTAATTTACAATTTCCCAATTTGGAAGAGAGTAAAAATTAAATAGGGAAGTATCTGCTTCCAGATAGAATATCCATAATTATTGGATAAATGTATAACTAATGAAATTAAAGTTATGAAACCAAAAGTATATAAAAATAATTAATATTATATTTTTTGTTAATAATTTTTCATTGTTTTTCCGCAAGTATCTGGTTTTTTTTTTTTTTTTGTATTTTATATACAATAATTTTATTTTTAAACAAGTTAAATTTAAATCGGGATTAAAATCATTTATATATCCTATTAAACTATGATGTTATGAGTAAAATAAGAAAAAAATCGATTAATAGTGTTTTTAACCAATTATAAAGTCATAAAAATTGAAAATTCCAAATAAAATAAAATAAATCTGTAAACGTTTATGACCAATTTTAATGTACTTTTAAATATATAAAATGTATAAAAACTTTATTTTTCGACTTTATGAGCTATAATTGAGCTATTTTTATAAAAAGTCAAATATTGATGTCTTCTATTTACTAGAGCTATTGATTGAAGTCTAGAGTTGAGTTAAAAATCCATTTTTTCTAATTTACTGAATACCAAAACTTTACAACATGTCTAAATTTATTATTTATTTTATTTACAGAACTTTTAAAAATCTATTGATTAATATTTAAAAAATGTTAAATTGGAACATGCCAACCATTTTCAGCACACTTTATGAAAATATTTTGAATTTAAGAGCAAAAAAATACAACTTTTTTGAAAGAGTATAGAATTATTCTTTATCGGTCAGTATTTTATCATTACAAAAACATCGAATACTTTACCCGAAATCAGATACCCATCAATTAAAGCTGACACTCATCACTAAAATCTGTTATTGGCTACATTCTATTTTTTTTTTTTAAAGGAAATTTATTTATAATATTCAAATGCTAAAAAAAACTAAAATAAAAATACAAGAAAAAGAAAAAATATAAATTTCATCCCACTCCCATATGTCGTTCTAGAGGCTCCGTGCCCACTGAACATTTTTTCAAGAGATTATTCGCTACATTCTTCACCACTAAAATCTGAGCTTCATCACTAAAATATTTTTCGATAATTGATGCAAAATTTTCCTTTTTAAGAAATTCAATGAATTTTCCCTTGTTATTCTCGCTTATTAGATACTGTTTTTTACAGCAAAGGACTAAAATTTTTTGCAATATCCATACTGTTTAAATTTATCTTAAAAGAATTCGAAAAAAAATCAAATCAATGGAATGAAAATATTAGGAGACTAATTTCAACATATTCCTTATATTTGTGAAGACCATTGGTTCTATTAGCTTTTTCACGTACTTAGGAGGACGTAATGTCCATTTGCAGAGAGAAAAACTAAAAAAATGAAGACGATTTTATTGATCAGTATAGTCTAAAACTTTTAAAAAAAAAATTACGGTATGGATTAAATTTTTTTTATTAATAGTTGAGCCACCTTTCTAAAAGACTTACACCTATTTTTCATAACAATTATATCTAGTTTTTTAAACGTTAAAACTAAAACACCACCTTTTTATATGTTGGGACTTTATTTTTTGTATCACGGAATTTTATTGTAAGATAACGTCATTAAAAACTATACTAAAAAAATATTAAAAAAAGAAAAAGACGTGTAGAAAAGACTATTATCCCAAATAAAATAAGCTCCTCTGCCGGACTACCGGCTGCGTACCTACGGGAAAAGGGTGCAATATACCAATCTAAAGACCCCCCTGGCATTGCTTCAAGCAGGTGTATGACTGAAGTTACAGGCAGTCAAGAATAATTCTCTTTTTCAACTAACAATAGTTCATTCAAACTAATGACCTATTATGAAGAGCCTACTTCTAACAGGATTAATAAAATTAGGCTCCTGCCCAAATTTGAGTTTATTGACACGTCTTTCCTAAAAATAGCTACTAGACTTTGAGATCCGTCTGACTGTCGAACGCTTGATTTTTGCACTAGAATACGCATCGGCTGTGCTAAACGATCGGTTCCTCCTATTTCGATATGGTCCTCTTCTGCAATAGCTGTCCTCAGAATTCCTGCGCGCGTTCTCCTTATTCCCAATCAAGAATAGTACAAAGCTGTGTGAATTTTTGGTCTAGTGTACTTCGAAAAGTACAATATTAAGCTCCTAAATCACGATTAGGTATTTCACTATTAGAAGCTCAATTATCTTTCAGATAGAAGTATTTAATGAATCTATCTTATTGGATTGAACTAAACCGACTAATTTCAAGCAAATAAATAATGTGATTATAATGAAAAAATAAAAAAATTATATATGACGTGTAATAAATACGATTGTGTTATCTTTACTACCTTTTCTTTCGAAAAGGAACTCTATCAAATAAAAATATTTTAAAATTTAAAAAAAAAAACACACACACAAAATCTATGGCCCTTTAACTAAAACGATTGAAGGAAAAAGTGAAATTAGTCTGGATCATTTCAGGATTAAATAAAGGACTGATGAAACGATTCAACGAGTTTTGAGAGAAAAATATCTTACAAAACTGTGAGAACATTATTTATTAAACAAAGATTCCTGTTACCTATCCCATTGTCTATATAGAGCCAAATGAATGGTTTTAATATATTGAAAAAGAATTTTTCAGGTCCCTTTTAACTAAAGAAGAGCGCAGGATCGGAATAAAATCTTTTCCCAGAACAATTATATGAACCATATTCATTCACATAAGAACGATGCAGCGTCGAGCTCAATGAAAAAAAAATCTATTTTATTTTGAATGCAGTTATATTTGGTCCAAATAACAGCGATTATAGATTATTTTCTCCAATATGATCCATTAAACTCCTATTATAAATATTTGTAATTATCATAAACTCCCTTTTTTTAGCTCTATGATAGATCTCCTAGCTCACATCAATACTACGATAACACAAGTGAGGTTGGATAACCTTTACAAATTACTGGAACTTCTATTAGGTCTACGCAGCTCATCTAATCGTAAACAAGATAACTTATAAATCAAGAAGTGATAGATGCTCTTTTCGCAAAGAAAATTGCTATTAAAAAATTAAGAACCCATTCCTTTCGCAATAGCTAGCATAATATGATACCAAAAATTATTAAAGCAGTAAAAATGATAAAACCATGAGAAAATACGATGCATACACTACAGATTCCAAATCCTCAAATAATACAGATGAAGTAAAGTCTAATTTTCGCGAAAGGGATTGCTGCAGTTGGAAGAGGCCTTAGCATAATCCAAATAAACAACCCAATTAGGGGTTCGCCTAGTTATTTTCAAGGAAACTTGTTTCAAGATAACTGACAGCATCTGGTTTAGAACATAATTTAGAGGGTTTCGGTATCCTATTGAAAACCCCATACTCTCATCTGTCGAATCTTTCATCTCTACAAAAGAAAACTGAGCAGAGAGGCTAGAAATTTATTTTCAGAAAAAGTTACCATTTTAATTTAGAGGAAAGTCGTCTAGAAGATACTGCCTCTAAACTCTAGGAGTTACATCCCGCTTTTTGCTATATCAAAGAATACCACAGAAACTATACAAATATTATATCTCGAAAACCATCATCTTTATATTAATAGCATAATTTCAAGTTGAATACTATATCGATCATTTGCAATATTTTTCGTTGAAAGAATTAACCGATGCCCTTAGACCTTCAGGGTAAATTCGTGGTATATAAGACATATAAATAATAATGGTTACAAATTTGCTTTTATTTGACGCTTTCTGATTTTATTTCTGCGAATTAAACTCTATTATATCACTAAACCTGTTATTTTCACAAATGATCTTCTAATGTTTTTTGGAAGGGCTAGTATATAGTTTTACGGGTCTCAGAACAGCTAAAAGATCATCTGAAAATAGGAGAGACAAAGGGTGAGTTTTTTACAATCTATTACTTGATAAAATTTAAGCTTTCATAACATTTGAATAAATTAAAAGCGAGTAATTATCTACGTTACAATATCAATCCATTACATCCCCGATTTTGGTAATAAAAACTAGAGAAATGGAACTCAAGATACCTTCTATCTATATCTGGCATCTTTTAAAATAGGAAAAAAAGTTGCTAATCGCTCGACAGAAAAAAATTATATTTCTTGGAACTTTATTGTTATATTCGATTTGTTGTTTAAATCTCTCCGTCCGTACTTCTTGTGCTTCCCAAGTTCTGGGGCAATAATATTCTTTCTCTGTCAATCTCTAAATCATGAGCCTCTATTGTGATTCTAACTAAGCCAGCCATCCATAGCCTATTTTTCTTGAATAATAAACCGAACTAGTGGAATGAGCTGTCTTTCTTTCCTGAGACTCCGGAAATAGAAACCTTCACAGATTTCAGTTACTTTGCATAGAGGATAGTATTTGGGTCTCGAAATTACTCTGGATCATGGACACAGCCAGGTTGGAAGATCCAAACTAATTTCAAGAAACTTTTAACTCCTCTATACAAACTAAAGCCCCAGATTTTTGTGTTAATATCAGTTTTAACTTCTATGAAAACACACTTATACTTCCCTATGTAAGAAAATTAGGCAGAACGGCCTTTCCAAAACTACTATGAACAAAAGAAGAAATTTCGTAAACTTTCTAAATACTATTACTTAACTTCATGCAACATATTTTCAGTAGTTTCTGAACATAGCAGAGACGCTGAGATGTTTTTCTGCCCAGAATTAGTTTGTCTGAGGAAACATTCTAAACATTGAAATATATTTATGCTCTACGAAACGAGGGTATTTTTTTCTCCAATAAAAACAGTAGGGTGTTAAAGTACTATAGCTGGCCAAAAGATAACAAGATACAGGTCCAGAATTCGAAAATCTTCAAATGTCAAAATTTCAGAAATCATTACGGATGCCTAAACTGGAATCGTTTATATCAGACTGCACAGAAGGTACGCCGAGATCGAATCACCGACTTTAGTGACTCCAATCTGGAAAGAAGAAACACTGTTTCCGGATCTGGTTTTTATCTCCGTGTTACAGCCGCCCTTTTCACAAGTGCCCTTATTAATTTTTTATTCAAAAAGCCGAAAGTCACTGTTCAAGAAAATAATCATTTTCGCATTTTAGAATTGATAATCAGTGGAGTTTACTCAAAAAAAAAGATCACATAATGTTCTTACTTGATTTTACTCTTTTTACAGACGGCGAGTAAAACTTCTATATAGATATTACTTTGTTTAATGGCACTTGTTATATTGTAGAATATCAAAAAAGATTACAAACGATTTAATTCCCTCATATCATCAATTAACGAGCAGAAATTTACATTTCTGATAAAATGAATTTTGACTTTATAAATGTATTAAAATTTGCTCTTGTAAAATTAGTGAAAACCCCACTGATATATCAAATAATACTATGTATTCTGAATTCAAGTATTTATCACCGATATTGAGATTAGAACCTTCGTTAGACCAACTATGTACATCAATCCTTTTTTGGATTTTTTAAATTAATTAAGAATTTTATCTAATCTATAAATCATGAAAATTAATACTATAATAAATATGAAGATATTTATCAATAAAAAGATTTTTTAGAAACCTAGATATTCACAAAATTTACTAAAAAGCGACAAATTTGACACAAGATTACTACATCTACTTATAGTACTACTAAGAGAAAAAAACAGTTTTTTTTTATTAAAAAATCCTGTCAGATAAGTTCACAACTGGATTATATTTAATACGTGTGGTATTATACTCGTTTTTAAAGAAGAATTTAGCTTTCAACCTCTACCCGATGCCTCACGCTAATAAATAAAATTCAAATTTAATATATTATTAAGATTTAATGTTAATAAGATGAAAAACCTATCATTAGACAACATATCTCTAATTACCCGATCGATATCAGACTCAATCACTAAGACCCTCACACATCAATACCGAATTATAGAGATATCAGTGCCATACTGTCCATTAATTCCGGGGTAGTAGCAGATGAAATTTTTTGCACGTATTCTGTTCGATATATTCTTTTTTTGATAACTAATAACGACTTATTCGATATTCTATTTGGATTAAGTTAATATTTGCTTCCAAGAAGCATAATTTTAGAATCAATTGAGCCCTTGTAAGCAAAGATTTACTTATACTATACGCGTATAGGAGAAATATTAATTTCAGCCCACCTGTCTCACCCTCTACCATTTACCTTTGCCGAAAGATGATAATTATAGAGCAATTTTTTTATTTAATCATCATATTTAAAAAATTTAATAGTTCATTTTACTCTCTTATTTTTATTTTTTTGTAAATTTATTATAATTTTATCTAATATGATGATAAAAAATAACATCTCTAATCAGCTCGTATAATACGAACAAATCTTTAACTAAAGAACTCGATTACTTTTAGATAATTTAGAGGTACAAATATTTCTCACTAAATCATTTAATAATTTTTAACTTTTTATTTATATTTTTAATCCCACTTTAATCTTTATAGTTCTATTTACTATAGTTTTATTTTTATTAATAAATCTTAAAAAAAAACCCCTATTCCATTTTTTATTTCATGGGTAGCATTTTTCGAATTTTTTTATTTTGAAAAAAATAACTTCAAATTAATTTTTGTAAAATTTTGTCTAAAAGGATCAAATATGAAATATAAAATTCATATTGAATAATTTTTTTTTAAAAAAAAACGCTTTTTTTAAAGGATCTCTTTATTTTTTTTGATATTATAAACTTCGTGATTGGTATGCATATAAAAAAAATTGAACCTCTAATGATAAAAAAGTATTTGAGCTTTATAATATGAGAATTATAAAACTGAGACCACTTATTCTCATCTGCTATAATTTTTATTGTTTTATTTATAAAATTCTTTAAATATTTAGATAAATATCTGATAAAGCAATTACATTGCAACTTAGTATATTGCTAAATTTATATGATATATGATATATGACATAAGATTAAAATTCAAAACCCGATTATATAAAAAACTCGTAAATATATAGCGGTAACCATTTCCTGCAATTTAAAATTCAAATAATTATATTATAATTCCATCCTTCCGACTATTAATATTCTTTTTAGTTGTTGAACTATGTGAATGGCAATTATAGAAAAAATAATATTTGGCTTAAATTCAGATAATAATTTGATTATGATATATTTATTTATGTAAATCTGATTAATAATAGATTTTTTATGCCTCGTGATACTATTTCATAGATTCTAGAGATTAAGACGCATTGATTTTAGAAAACAATATATTTACTTTTTTGCTATCCACACGATAGCGTTATGACTTCATTAAACTCTATTATTCGTAAAAAAAAATTATTATATTCAAGAATATTTCGAGCATGATTATTTTAATTTAAAAATTTTTCATTATTGACAAAATTGAAGTTCATTTATTTTTGGTTTTTAGCAATTTCGAAAGATTCGTTTGAAATTCAGTCCGAATAAATTTCATCTATTTCTAGAAATTTGAGAAATTTTTCGCAAAGAATTGATTATAATAAAAATATATTTATTTCGATTTGATCTGTAGAATTTTAGCCGATAATTAAGAAAGCATATCTTTTTTATCACATTTTCATCCCCTAAGAGTGAAGTACCTTGTCGTGTTTTAGCGGCTTATAGTGTATTTTTCGAAGTACATTAAACTAAAATTTCACACGGCGTTGTACTATTCTTAGTTAGGAATAGTGGAGGCAGCGCAAAGCGATTCTGAGGACAGCGATTCCAGACGAGGACCTTCTCAAAACAGGAGGAACCGATCATTTAGCACAGCTGAGACATAGTCTAGTGCACAAGTCCAGCGTTCGACAGTCAGACGGATCTCAGCGTCTAACAGCTATCTGTAGGAGAGCCAAATCGATCAAATCCACGTTTTGGTAGGAGCCTAATTTTATTAATCCTGTTAGAAGTAGGCCCTGATTAGGAGCTCAGTAGCTTCAATGAACTATTGTTCATTTACAAAGAGCTTAATTCTTGACAGCACGTAACCTCAGCCATCCAGCCTACTTGTAGCAATTCCAGGGGGGGTCTTTCGGTTGGTAGATTGAACCCTTTATCCGTAGGTACGCAGCCGGTAGTCCGGCAGAGGAGCTTATTGTAGTTAGGATAATAGTCTTTTCTATACGTCTTTTTCTTTTTTTCAAATTTTTTTAGTATATTTTTTAATGACGTTATCTTACAA
>LSSL01000575.1:9638-29328 GCA_001953115.1 Smittium mucronatum | reverse complement strand
AATAATAATAATAATAATAATAATAATAATAATAATAATAATAATAATAATAATAATAATAATAATAATAATAATAATAATAATAATAATAATAATAATAATAATAATAATAATAATAATAATAATAATAATAATAATAATAATAATATGATAAGATTTTTTTTTTAAATTTTTAGTTTTTATGATATAAAAATTTCCGGAAATATAACAATTTTCTTGATTTCCAAATGAAGTATAATTCGTATTCATTTCAAAAATTTATTCGTATCATAAAAAATCCCATATTAAAAATCCTCAAAATAATCGATATAATTTTAGCTTTATTAGTTTTAATCCAAGTTATTAGAAATTTCGAGTTCGTTTTCCACACTTATTTATTATCATGTGGGTCTATTACTGATAAAACCAAAACTGTAATGTATATCATTTTATTCATAAAAATTAAAAAAAATTCTAAATATTTTATAATAATCTATAAACCAAATTTAAATTTAGTTTTTTTAAGTCTATTTCTAAAAATATTAAACATTTTAGACGTGATTTTTTTAAAAAATTATCGGAAATAACTCTAAATATTTGTCTATATAAAGAAAATTGGAAAACAACATAAAATTTTGCATGATCTTTTATTAATTTTTAATTAAAATTCTGTAAATATTCATTTATTTTTCGGAAAAAAACTGGATTTCTCTAATTATATTTAAAATGATTTAAATTAAGTTAGAATTTGAAAATAAAACCATAGCTTAAACTAAAATCTCGGTTATAATAAAAAATATTATAAATTTTTTTTATTTATTTCGATATTATTTTTTAAAAAAGCATTTTTTTACACAAAAAACTAACTAAAGCTATCGAAAGGTATATATTTTAAATTTACTAGTATTTCTCCGAAAAATAATTAAATATAGTAGGCGTAAAAGATTTGAAAGGGTATGAATGTTCCAAATATTTATAATAAGAAAAAATATGAAATATTGGGAAAATATCATAATGGACTATTTTGATGAATTAATTTCTCTGAATAAAAGCACAACTGTGATATTTTGGATTTTTTTAGATTAAAAAAATATTCACAACATATTATGATAAAAGGGGTGATTTAAACTAATAGAAATAGTTTATAGTAATTTTTTATCCATTTTAAAAAAATTGTGTTAGAAAATTAAAAAATCATCTATTGAAAAATAATAATATTTTTTTTATATTAACCAAAATTTAACAACAATTAAAGCTATTTTGTGATAAACATCAAGATATAATTTTCAAAATTCAAATTTATTTATAAATTTAAAAAAATTTCTATCAGATATTTAACCACACCCAAGCCGATATGGATGGAATAGTAGACCAAAATTATTAATATACATCAATGATTCAAATAAGAAATTTTAATTCTTAATTTCAATTTTAAATTAAAAAATAATCTTAAATATTGCCATCTGACTAATAAAAAACCAGGAAGAGTTTAAAAAATCAATGGATTAATTTCTGTTTTAATATATAATAACCCATATATTCAAACTAAAATACCATTTATTTTAATTAAAACGGGATCATTTTTCTTATAAATACGATTGAATATGTATTTTTTTTATAAAATAATACGATTAGTTAAAGCTATCCTTTATAAATGCTACCCTAGCTCATATATGTACTAGATTTAATTTTTTTAAAAAGAATAAAATGGTCAATTTTGCCCGTTTTAGGTCAAATAACCTCATATAAACTGTTATATAAATATAAAAAAATCGGTTCTAACAGATAGGAAATTTCGCTTAAATATTCCAGCTAATTTTAAATCATCATTAATAAGCTGTGATCATTTTTTAAATATTTATTTATCACTTTTTATTTTAAAACCAATTATTAGCTCCAAATTACAACATTTAATTAATTTAAACTACTCATTTTAATTCATTTCTAATAAAAAATTTTTCTTAACTTAATACTGCTTAACATAAAAAGAACTTATATATAATATTAAATTCGATAAAAAGTACAATATCATGATAATTTACCCAATAAAAATTAGATTAAAACCCAATATATATTTATATATTTTTTATATAAGTTTTCTATATTTAAAATTATAAATTAAATATATTCACCAAAATAAATAACAAAAATTGAATTATTTTGTTACCATTTGATAAAATTAATGATACCTATACGCAAATAAGAATTTAGAAATGCAAAATATAATATTCCAATGAAAATATATCATTAATAACCACTCAATGATGCAATTTATACTGTGATTTGATAAAAATACATATTTTTGCTAATATAAGATTATATATTGGCATTAAGTAGTTACTTGTAATTTTAAAGATTTCAAATAAAATAACACTTATTAATTTTAATTAATTTTGAGTTTTAATATAAATATATTGGTATTTATGAATACTTTCGAATATTTATTCTCTTTCTTGGATTCTAATTTTTGAATTTAAAAATTTGATAAATAGAATCCCTTAAGATATTTTCGAAGTTGACTTCAGATTATTTTAAAAAATTTTAAATAGAATTTTTAAAATTTTTATAAGAAATTAAAGAATTAAAAAAAAACAATTGTACTATATAGACAAAAAATAAACCATTTTATGCAAAAAAATTGCATATTTTCAATGAAAATAAGTGTAAATATTTTTATTATAAAATATTAAATTTAAAATTTTTACATTTTACGATCAGAATAAATTTATAAATATATATTATAGTTTTAATAAAAATATTCATCTATAATTATGGAACTTACTAGGAATTTAATTATTTTTGGTGATGCAGTGGTAAAAATTCCTACTATTTAAAAAAGTACCAGAACTCAAGAAATATTAATAATTTAATAAGAAATATTTAGCTTCTATAGGATATTATTAAATTCATAATCTAAAAAAAATTATTTTCCTGATATATACGCTTTATTGTCTTGTGGGCTTCAATAAATATTTTTTTTCGGGAGAAGAAAATATGTAATCAAAAATTAGAAATTTCCTGATATTCTTTTGGAATATAATTATTTTTTAATTATAATTAAATTTCCCAAATTACTTTACAAGAATAGTTAAAATACTTAGCATATTCTAATTTATTGAAAGCTTTTTTGTGTTAATTAAAATAATGCTAATAAAAATCCTTTAAATAGTTATAATCTTAAGAATTTTTTCCATGTTTTTTCTAAATATATAATTTTCTTGTAAAATAAAGTTATTATTATTATATTTTAATCTAAAATTTCAAAAAATTACTTATTTTATTTCACATTTACAAAAAAAAAAAATCTTTAAAACATACTATAATGGTATTATTTAAATTTTTATTAATGAAATACCATCTTGAAAATATGATATCATAATAATCTTTTTTTTTATCAATTTCGATTTATTTATAAAAATTTTACTTTTAAAATTTAATAACAAAAAAAAATGTAAAAAATATCAATTTGAACCCAAGTGCATATCTGAAAAGATTATTCTGGAAATAATTTGAAAAAAAAATTTTTTTCTTCAAAATTTTGAATCTAAAAATGATATTAGAGATAGATAAAAGAGTCTTTAATTAGTCCTAAAAAGCTTTTATAAACAAAAAAAATTGAAATATATAGGAGGGTAAATTATGTATTAGTATTAGTTAATTTGATTGGATTTTTTCGGTAAATTAAAAATATTTAAGGATTTATTTTTTATTAATAAATTACAAAAGGTAGAGATAAAACAAGGTTAAATGGGTTTTCCCTCAGAACCTGGAAAAATAGATGAAATTTGGAAAGTTTCTCAAATTTTGGAGAATATACACATAATTTATTTTTTACCAGTCATTTCTGTCCGGGAATTTTGAGAAAATTCTGCAAATAATTATATACATGATTTATTGGATAGCTTTTTTTGATTTCACTCATTCATTCGCTGTTCTAAAAAACGACCTTATATTTTATATTCTATTTTGGGATCCAGGAATAAAATTAAGCCCTTTTTTCTAGTTATCATTTTCTATTTGATGGTTAATTAGACTTATCTTACTATTAGGAGCTATAGTAAATTTAATATTTTTATTATAGGATAGTGATAGATATAATTTAATACTTGTCCTGAAAGAGTAAAAATAAGACGCATATATTAGATAAAATCTTTGTTAAACCATGAAAAAACACCTTTATAAAATATATTTGGTAATTTATTATAGATTAAATTAAGTTTTAGCCAAAAGAAAAAAAAAGCCAATTTTTACATTTCAAAAAAAAATTGATGAATTTTTCCGAAATTTGCCAACGAAAATGGCTGGTAAAAAATAGATTATATACATATTTTCCAAAATTTTCGGAAATTTCCATGTTTTATCTATTTTTTCCAGATTTTTTCTAATGATTAACTCCAACCGATAAAAATAATTTTTATCTCTTCTCTAAATTTTTACTAATTATTTTTTTCGGAATTAGATTATCAATTTTTTCGTAAAAACATTTACACTTTTTTAAAATTTTAATTACCTCAAATTCTCTAACAAGAGTAAAATCTGGATCAAAAATTTTTCTTGGGAGATATATGGCAAATTATTCATCTGATTTGAATTTTAAATTTTTTATTATAAATTGATATTACCATCAATTCATTAAAAGTGGATCCTGCATTAAAAAACAATATTTGGACATTTTATTGAACACAAAAATATATTTATATATTTGAATCTTATTGATTTATAAATTCAGGTGATTCTTAATATTTTTTTTAAAAATCTTCAGTTTGAATTGATTTCTTTGTGATGAGTTCAAATTTCTAGTGCATGTAATACGTTGTACTTTTATTTTGCATAAAATCTAATAGAAAAAACATGAAAATACCTACTTTTATATTAATTTATAGTATGAATTACAAAATATATTGAGTTTAGATGTATTTTTACAAAAAAAAAATGATTGAAAATAATAATAAATCATTGCTAGTTTATAGGTTATTTTTTTAATTTCAATGGGAAATTATTATATTTTTATTTTATTATAAATAATTTAATTTATATTTTTTTTTAGTATCAAATAAAAAATAAATAATAGCTGAATATAAGAAAAAAAGTTTTTTATTTTTTTTTATTTTTGTGGTTAAATTTATTTTAACACAATATATTTTTATAAATTATCTGTATTTTTTATCGGCAGATAATTTAGTTTAACTCTTGTGTTGCCGAAGGTAGTTTATTGTTTTTTCATAGGAAATATTTATGACGCCTATATTCTCGAATAAGATATCAACATTATACAGTAATTATCGATAAAATTTGATAATTTTATTGTTTAAAATTGAAAAATCAGAATAATTAACACTGTTGAATGACATTTCACCCATTATCATTCCTCCTTCATGGAATTTAGCCTACTGTTTTCAATTAAATCTTATTCCACCAACTGGGAAAAAAATTACTTGAGGTTTATCTAAAGTCCAAAAATTTTAATTCAAAATTTATCTACTAGAAAATTAATCAATTTTAATTTTTATCTTCTGGATAATTCAATAACTTAAAAATTCACCATCAGAAAATTATATTAAGTGAATAATTATCTAATGATCAGCTAGCATAATTTAAATTTTACATATTGAAAAATTAACCTAATCTATCATTATTTTTTGATTATTGCACATTTATGATCGATTATAATTACTTGAACACTAAAAATAGAATTTTAAGCTTTCAAAATATTATTTCCAAAAAAAATAAAGTGATATGCGGAAAATTTGGAAAAATTTTATTGTTTCTAGTATATTTTTTCAGTCATGTAAATAAATTTTCAAATTTCACAGGTATTTAAAGATATAAATATAGAATAAAAAATAGCTCAAAAATTTCTCATTATTGAAATTCTTGCAAGAAAATTATAGTGCTAATTATTATAAAGCTTATCATCAGGTTTAAATTAAGCAATTTTAAAATTTTACATAAATATTATTATTATTTATTATTATTTATGATAAATTTTATGTATATGTAAATTAGTATCGTATCACACCTTATATATTTAGATATATAGCTACGAAAAAAAAAAAAAAAAATTGGACATGAAAGCAGTGCAACAGAAAATTATTTATAGAATATAAAAATGAAGTTATATATAATAAAAATAGTTTTAAATATTAATAATCCTTTAATTTAACTTACATAATCTAAACTTAACTACTTGACTAAACTCTTATATGAATAAATTAAAATTTCCCGATATTTTTTCTAATTTAACACAATCCAATGATCTTCATTTGGAATTTTATATCTACATAACCGTGTGCTTAATTTTTTATGATTTGATACTTTGAATTTGAAATCAGAAATTTTTATTGTTTTGAATCTCTTGAAATTTGATCATAATTATGTCCCATTTAATTTTTATTTCTATTCATATCCCTTTTTGAGATCTTTTTATTTCGATCTATAATCAGAAGTATGAGATTTTACTTTAAACTACATCTCCGTCTTATTAATATAAACCTTTTTAAAAAATTAAGATAGAGCATTCATTGATAAAATTTATGCCAACAATTTTTTACTTTTTACAATTTTTTCTCAAATATAAGTGAAATTTTTATCTTATTAAAAAAAAATTATTATTTACTTGTACTGAATCGGAAAAAATATTTACGCATATTTAAATACTCTAAAAATCAATTTTTTTATTTATTTATACTTATTTATAAAATTTAATATATTGATGTTTTAATAATATTGATATTTTATTTGAGGTTCTCTAATCATTTTACATCCATTTTAATTATCCCACAATGAACTCAATGTTTTATTGCTTATTTTTTCGGTGACTATATCTAGCTTGAAATCAATGGATGGGATATCCAAATCAGCATATTTAATTTATAGTTCCAAGCTTTAGCTATATTATTTTTTCTACCTTCATCATTATATAGTTTAAATATTAGTTCTGTAAGATTGGGGAGCATATTTGCTCTAACTCTGTTTTCTCTAATTCGATCACCCATTAAATAAGTTCTCAAATATATTCTGCAAAATGTACCTATTTTAGAGTAAATGGGTTTATTATTTGCTCATAAGTGCTTAAAATATATTCAAGTAGTAAAAATTCAAGATCTATCAACGCCAATCCATCTTTTTTACAGAGCTTTTATCTTTTTATAAATATTAATTTTCCAAACTGATCTCTTAGATCTTTCGGAAAAAACTTTTTTTTGGGGAAAAAAAGTCACAGATTTGTTGTTTATGGCGAAAAATATAATTAAAGAGAGTTTAATCTAGCCAATTCAAAACCACAGTTTATTATTTGAAGATGATTTGTTATTATTTTTTTGATATAGAATATCAAACTTATTTACTAAAAACGAACTTTTATGTAGTTTCATATATGTCATGTAAAACACAAGACACAAAATTAAATTCAGATTATATGTTTTCAACATGAATAAAAAATAATCAGTAAAATAATTTGGAAAAACCTTGAATTTCCTGAAAAAATACCGTAATATAGACTTAAAAGTGCCTTTATATTTTTGGATTTTGAAAATAACAAAACTCTGCTAATTTAATTTGATTCCCCAGAATTATTTATCAAAAAAATATTCAGGCTTTTAGATTTTTTTTAGCTCCTTTTGCAACTATGCAAGTACCAAAATACTTTTAGGATCTTTAGGGTAAATGGTAGCCCTAAATATATTTATCTACCTTATTAACGAAGACATCAATTTAATGATAACGAATACATGATCTTCTAAGGGGGTTTTGATATTTTTATCTATCATTCTATGTAACTTTAATGTCTTCGATCGATTTTTTTGATAATTTCCATTTTAGACCTTGTTGATATATTTTAAAAATAATCCTTTTTATAAAATTTTCTGCTACCTTTAAATTTAAATTGGGCTCTCCATGATTTATAGCCCTTACAAGAAGTAAATTTCTTTAAAAACTGATCCAATGACTTTTTATATTTCTCAGAGGGGTAGCGGTTGACAATAAGTTAGTATAAAAAGGATGAAATGAATCCTTTTCGAGAATTAAGAAATATTATTCATTGATTTTATGTTTTATTTAAAGAATTGAAATTTAGATATATATGTAGAAAAATTATTTAAAAACTATTCCTAAAAAAAAAATATCCGATTAAAATTTTGATAGCTCATGAAAGGAGGTCTTAATATAGTAAAGTAACAACATATTTATATGTTAAAAACACCACTTTAAATTTTTTTTAAATATATGTGATTGAAAATATTTTTTGCTTTAATTTTTCGAAAAAAATTAATTCTATTAGAAAGAAACATTTTGATATTAGGATTTTTTTCTTCTAAACAGTGAAGTTTTTAAATTTTTCGAAGAAATTACTTAATTTTATATGCAAATTTAAAAAAAATGCAAGAAATATTTTAATTTTGTTTAAATTAAAGGATAGAAATACATTATACAGTCTATAAAATAGTTTGAGAATCAATTATAAGCTTTAAAATAGTGTTTAATGATTTAAATTGGATAAAAAAAAGTAAAATCGAGGTTTTTTTGATGTTTTTAAAGTTGCCTTTGGTAATTTATTTGTTTTTGAATTCTTATTATTAATCTAAATATATAATAGTAGATATCATTAATTCTATAGATATTTATTTGTATTCTTAACGAATATAGAAATATTATGTAAGTATTTTAGGTACAAAAAGAAAGAAAAATCATAATATTATCAATATTTAAATAAAAAACCAAAATTTAAAAAAAAATCGCATTAGAAGATTTTATTAAGTGACGGATTAAATCATTAAATACATCATGCTAATCGGGACGGAATAAAATTTTGTAAGAAAAAACATCGCGAATATAAAAACTAAAAAACCACTTAAATATTTGCATATATTATTTGTTATAAAAAATCAAACCTATTAAGGATAAAAAGGATTGATAGAGTTATTTGATATTAAAACGAAATATTGTCACTATAAGAATGAATTTTATATCGAAAAAATGTTAGCGAAAAATATAATGAATTTTTTTGTTTTGTTTTAAATGATAAAGTTGTTCAGGAATCATAAATTTGTTTCTGATTCATTATTTAGGTATTGTTATTATACACCAAATTTTAAAAAAATTACTAAATAAATAAATAAATAAACTTTCACGGATGTATTTTAAAATAAAATGGTGTATTATCATGTTAAAGATGATCAGTATATTTTTGAGAATTCATAAAAAAAATATTGGTGCATTCACAAGGGTTCAAGGCCGAGGGGGCTTTACATCTTAAATTTTCCATGGACAAGATGATAAGAGCATAACCAAAATTATATGTCCAATTATGAGTCAAGGTTTCATTTAACCCTTTCAGGGCCGGTTTTATAAAAAATGGCTCCAAAATTAAGTCCGCAAAATTCAATTGCGTCAATAAATCTCGCCCTTACGGTAATTAAAACAAACATAAATACATTTTTAAAATGAATTTATAATTTATTAAAAAAAAAAAAAATGATGACAAGCAAAAACTGGAATTTAAATAGAAATTTTAGAAAAAATAAACATATTTATTTATCAAGTGTTGACAACACCATTGGTAAATTTCAAATTTTAAATGGAGAATTAACTTTGCTGAAAAAATAAGTTGATATTTCAAAGTAAAAAAAACACTTAAAGTTTGTAAAATGACATTTTTATTATCATTTATTTTTTTGAAGTCGATTATTTTTTCCTGAAAAAAATTACAATAATATGGATTTATATTTTAAATGTAAATGTACTTACTGTACAGAGTGTGCATTTTCTATCTTCATTTAATTTTGTGAAATTGAAGCTTATATAATTGAACTATTTTAACTTATTATTTTTTATAGCATCCCTCCGAAATTTCAATATTTTTTTGTAAAAATTTGGTCCATGAAAAAGCTAAAGTTATTTTCATAAATTTTTGTAAATATCTTAATGGGATTGAGTTGATCAAAGTATCAATATGGCAATAAAGATTTGATTTTATTATATAAGAGCTTATGAATTAAAAAAATTAGTCAAATTACTTTGATAAACTCGATCCAAGATGAAATCACTTATATTTAAATAAATAATATCAAATTCAATCTATTTTCAACATAGACGGAATATATTCAAACTCTAGAATTAAAAGATATGTTTAAGAATTAACTTTATAGCTCAAAACAACCAATCTCTATAGAGTAATATGTTCAAAAATCCAATACTAGTCAAGCAAAGTCAATTAAAATAATTATAAGTTGATTAAGTTAAATTAAAGGATTATTAATATTTAAAACTATTTTTATTATATATAACTTCATTTTTATATTCTATAAATAATTTTCTGTTGCACTGCTTTCATGTCCAATTTTTTTTTATTTTTTTCGTAGCTATATATCTAAATATATAAGGTGTGATACGATACTAATTTACATATACATAAAATTTATCATAAATAATAATAAATAATAATAATATTTATGTAAAATTTTAAAATTGCTTAATTTAAACCTGATGATAAGCTTTATAATAATTAGCACTATAATTTTCTTGCAAGAATTTCAATAATGAGAAATTTTTGAGCTATTTTTTATTCTATATTTATATCTTTAAATACCTGTGAAATTTGAAAATTTATTTACATGACTGAAAAAATATACTAGAAACAATAAAATTTTTCCAAATTTTCCGCATATCACTTTATTTTTTTTGGAAATAATATTTTGAAAGCTTAAAATTCTATTTTTAGTGTTCAAGTAATTATAATCGATCATAAATGTGCAATAATCAAAAAATAATGATAGATTAGGTTAATTTTTCAATATGTAAAATTTAAATTATGCTAGCTGATCATTAGATAATTATTCGCTTAATATAATTTTCTGATGGTGAATTTTTAAGTTATTGAATTATCCAGAAAATTAAAATTAAAATTGATTAATTTTCTAGTAGATAAATTTTGAATTAAAATTTTTGGACTTTAGATAAACCTCAAGTAATTTTTTTCCCAGTTGGTGGAATAAGATTTAATTGAAAACAGTAGGCTAAATTCCATGAAGGAGGAATGATAATGGGTGAAATATCGCGTCGCCGTTGATAAAAGTGTTCAAATTATGGAAAAAGATTCAACCTTGTCTCTTTTGCATATTACATTTAGAGCGAAGTTATTCATCTTTTTAATATAATTAAATGTAAAAATTTAAACCATCAAAAAATAATTAAGGTTTAGCGAATATTTTTGGAAGGATCATTACCGATTATATTAGATACCTTTTATTGAAACATTGTTTAATTAGGGTTTAATTCAAAAAAAAAAATTCCATAAAATTATGTCTATTACTATTGAAAAAAGGGTCTATTTCTATGAAAAACCCCGCATTTATCTTTATTTTGACCTAAAATAATTTAAATGATACCATAAAAAGATGCTTTAAATATGATAATTTCCATTACATGCATAATAAACCCCATTTTCAAAAAAATGAATCAATTTAATAGAGTTATTGGATTTTAGTTTAGTTCAAATTTCCTTTAAAGATGAATTTTTTCGAAAAATTAGATTATGAAGGTGCAAAGATAGTACCGCAAGGGCATTATTTATTTATTTATTTTAGAGACAAGGTTTTATTTATAGAAAATAATGAAGATTGCGGAGAATAAAGCTTTAGGGAAGTTGTATCAGATTAAATCACTTGATTTTTCCATGAAGTCCAAAGCATTGGATTAAATAGTGAAAATTATTCAGTGAAGGAGGTGATGCTCTTGATAAGGATTTGAAATGGTCAAAAGCCATATAGAATCCTTCTAGATTATTAATTTTTGGATTTAAAATTTTCCTTAATTGAGAAATGTAAGTGTAAGAATGATTTCTTACAAATGGACCCATTATTTTTTTGAACGTATAAACAAATATTTTTTATATTCCTAACTACTCAATGCAAGGTATTTTTTTTTTTAAAAAAAAAGGTTGATTTTCTTATAAAAAGCTTCCATTTAAAATAAAATTTAGCTTTAACTTGTTTTTTTTATTCTTCAGAATCTTTATTATATGAATTTATTCTCTATTATTTATTATTCGTATTTCCTTGATTATCGTTCTAATAGGGGCTAAAGCTATGTTTTGGAGTTAGAGAATCTAAAGATTAATATTTGTCACAAGTTTTGCAAATTTTCGGTTAATATTTAGATGCTTAATTTTCATAATATGAAATTTGATATTTGATTATAATAAAATTTGCATTTACAAAAAAATTAAATATATTATAACTTTTATCAAATATAAATACCACCAAAAGTACGTGAATATCAAATTTACCCAAAAAAAAAATGAAAATCAAAACCACATAAAACATTTAGACAGCTTTCTCTTGGACTTTATTATATTTAATATAACAATAATGCCATTATTTTTGAATAGTTTAATAGATTATGGATTAAGCTCTTGTGAAAATCTCACTTTTTTTGTTTTTTTTCAAAGTCAAAACCTTTTCTAAAGTTGTTGATCTTTATTTCGTATTTTTTCTGGAGCTTGGATAAGATTTTACAAAAATTTTATATAATAAATTATTCAAAGGTGTATTTTTTTTTGTTAATTTTTTTTATCTTTATTGATGTATTATGGAAAATTATAAAAATTTAGTTTTTTTAAAATCAGATCCAATTTTATATGCATATATATTGATTTTTTGAAACTGATTTTCCTTTTTTTATATTTTTTTGTTTTAATTTGAAAATCCTCAAACTGTTATTTTAATATCGCTTTTTTTTTTAAATTATTTGCATACTGAATTAACTCCTAAATATATCGATTATACTCTAACACCTAATATGCCTAATTATTTAGTTATTTAAAAGCTAAAAAAAAATTTATGGTTATTTAAATACCTTTAGATATTAATATATTAATTTTTTTATATTTAGATGAAGCAGCATCAATAGAACCCGATTTTTTTGAGAATTAATCTAGAGTAGTTTGAATTTATTCTAAAAATATCAAGTAATTATACATAGTTATTTCAATATTTTTAAAAAAATCAGAAAATTAATTTTCAAGAGGTCTACATTAATATTTATAAATAAAAAAGTTTTTTTCTTGCAGCTTTGGGTTTTTTTGTTTAGAAATTTTAGAAATAAAATTTGCCAGTGGTTGTTAAATTATAAGAGTTTTTAGATTACCCCAAATTTAATTTATTTTATGTTTAAATTCTCCACTCGGTAACCCTAGTTTAATTAGAGCTCCGCCTAAACCTGCAGTTCTTCTTTTATAAAATCAGACTCTTTTGAAATTTTGAGCTTTGAAACTGGGGTGATTATCTTTTCCTTTTTATAATTATTGATATCTGTCGGTCTGTTCTTGGATTTGGTTATATTAAACTAACTTAGACTTTATTTTCTTGGTGGTACTGTTTCTAGCGCCTTCTTCTAACTCTATCTTTTGAAAATCTATCCATTTTCTTAAATTGTCAGTTCAAATATTTTTTATCATAGAAATATAAAAAATTGAATATTATGGGGGGTTTTTTTTAAAAAAAAATAACACGATTATTATGGACTTAATTCAAAAAAATGATTTTAATACAATGAAAATATATTTTGATTTGGTTGAGATATAGGAATAAAACTAAGATAACACATTTTAATCCAGTCTTTTATTTAGAGCTTTAAACAATAATTTTCTTATTTTATAAGGTAAAAGATGAATCTACAGATTTTCAACGATTTTTAATACTATAACACAAAATCTTTGGCTTCCAAAGAAAATCTCAGCTAAATATTAAACCACCCTGTTACTCGAAGTTTTTTTTATATGAATAGACGCATTTTTTAGATATAGATTTTTGGGGGTTTAAAAAGAGTAACATGTTTTCTTTGCGAAAATTTCGATTTCCTCATTATTTTCTAAGGCTATTATTCAAAATTTTAAATCATTCCTATTTAATAGAGTTTTTATGAACTCTATACACCCATAAAGAAATAAACCGCTAAAAAAAACTTTTTTCATATTTATTCGTTAATAAAAAGTATTAGAAATTTTTGTATTAGAGGATTTTCGAAAATATAAATGATTGTGAAAAAATTAAGAGGTTTTGAAATATCACGTTTTGTTTTGAAATAAATTTCCAATTACTTTTTTAAATTTCCACTAAGATTTACCACCCAGTTATTAATTTATTACTGAATAATTTAAATATTACCTTTTATATATAAAAATAGGAAGGCCTATATCTCTTTTTGCAACAAAAATTTCGATTCGAATAAGCTTATGATCTTTAGGTCAAAATTAATTCAAGATTAGAGCCAAAAAAATTACTCAATACAGGTAACTATAAAAAGTCTAAACTGTACCTATAAAGCATAGCCATTCATAATATTAACCAATGCTTTATTATTTTTATAACTTTTTTGGAGAGAAATTATAATCATGAATTTTTTTTAATTATATTGGTTAAATATATTTCTGTGAAAAGGTTTTATCTAATTTAAGTATGATTTTCATTTGGCTTATTAAGCGTTTCCGGATTTGGAGCAGTAGCTTTAGTCCTCATTTTCTCCAACCAAAGCTATTTATCTATCGAACTATTCGCACATTTTTTACAATGGAAATTCAATTGGATAAAAATTTCAAATAAAATTGATTTTGAGAAATAAATGCGATATTGCCAAAAAAGTAAGTACTTCAATTAAATACAAATCTTATTTAGAAATAACAATGATATAAATTATACATCAAATAGGAGACATATTAAGAATTATCATCTTATCGGGTAAAACTAACCCGAAATCTAAACCAATAAAATAAAGTGAAAAATTGAGCTAAAGAAATTTTATGATTAAGACTGTGAATTACAGTTTAGCGATATCCTCATAATCTTTTCTTTCGCAAAGGTAAAATACCAGCATAAATATTTTCATTTAAATTTAAAAATATTTTGCTTAAAAAATTATAATCCCTTCAACTAAAAAGATTGAATGAGAGACTGAATCTCAAGCCGCATCAAGTCACTTACTGAAACTTTTAATCAACTACTGAGAGAAAAGGAAATTACAACGGATTTAGAAGATCCTTTCGTTAAAGCAAGGATCCCTGTCACCAATCTCACAGCCTATCCAGAACTAATTAATTCTCTCCAATCGATTGAAGAAGACTTCTTCAGGTTTCCATTAACAGAATAAGAACGAAAATTTGATATAAACTCTTGACCTAGGACAAGTTCTATGATATAAATCCCGCCACCACTAAGCAATACAGCTTCAAGCACAGTAAAGAAGACTGATTCCGCTCTCTATGGAATAAAGTTAGAGTTGGCCCAGGCAAAAAGACCCATCGATTACTACGCCCATCTTAGAATTCAGGAGGCTCCGGGAAAAAATATTTCTGAAGATACTGATGTCTTTTTTTCCAGTACTGTGAGAGCACTCCTAGCTGAAACCGGGACAAAGGTAACACAAGCGAGGTTAGTTAACCTCATAGATTATTGGGTGTTCCAGGAAAGCCTAACCAGCTCATTGAGTCAGTAACAAGACCTACTATAGATAAAGAAGCGCTAGATGCTCTCATCTCAAAAAAGTTGGCTGTTAAACTGCAGAAAATCCAGCTTTTTCGCAAGCTCCAGCAGGTTACAAAAACTAAGTATTCGTACAGCAGCAACAATTCTACGGCGCATAATATCAATTCTGCACCCACCACAGACCCCAGCTCCTCAAATAAGATATTCTACCGAATTTCAAATTTTCCCGGAAGAGGTTGCGGTCACGGGAGGGGATCACAGTAGAGACCAAACAGGGACCTCCAGTAGGAGGAAGCCTAGCTATTTTCAAGGATGCTTGTTCAAAGATATCAGACAGCAGTTTTTTCAGAACATAGTGTCGAAGAGATTCAGAATCCCTTTCAAGAACACAAACTTTCAGATTTCGAATACTTTATCTTTACAAGAGAAAGCTGAGTCGAGGGATAAGCAAGGTTATTTTGAAATAATTATTTTTTTTCTATTAAAGAGAGCCATCAAAGAGATATAACCAAAAGGCCCTAGATTCTACAGTCATCTGTTCACGATCCGGAAGAAAGCCGGAGGTCTCAGGCCATTATTAGACCTCAACAAGCTGGACCTTCATGTAGAAGAGCAGAAATTCAAGATGGATACTCTTTCATCAATCTGCAGAACGATCAGTCGAAAGGATTAACTGAAATATTTAGACCTTCGAGATGCATTCATGTATATACTGGTGTACAAGCAGTGCATAAAATATATCAGGTTTCACTGGAACGGTTCTAATTCCAGCTTTAAGTTCTACCATTCGGACTATTGCTTAGTCCACTGGTATTCACCAAGATCCTTTGATCTGTATTGAAATGAAACAGATCAAACAGAATGCGAGTCTCAGCATACTTGAACGATCCAATAATCATGGAAGTCTCCAAGGAAGAGTGTGTAGCTATCACACACAATATATAATCCAAGATCTTTGAGCTTGGACTCAAGTTCAACGATTAGAAATATTCAAATTTCTCATTCCGACCTATTACAAACCTGGGTATGGTGATAAAAACCAGAAATTTTACACTCAGGATGCCGTCCACAAAGGTCAGCGATCTCCGAAGAGAAGACAGCAATTAACCGAAAGCTGGAAAGACGACATTAAAATGTCTGGCGAGCTTTATTAATAAATCCCAATCGATGTATATAGCCCTATTAACCGGACTTCTTATGCTTCGCCCACTTCAGAAGCTCAAGAATCAGTGTCTGTACATTTTGAAATCATGGACATCTACAGTGATTCTAACAAAACCAGCCATCCAGAACCTATTGTTCTGGAAGAATCAGCTGAAGTCGTGGAACGGACTCTCTTTCTTGCCCGAAACTCCGGAAATAGAAATTTTCACAGACTCTAACGACTCGTCCTGGTGTATAGTAGCAGGATATCAGAAATGCTCTGGATTATGGACTCAATCGGAGGCAAAGATGCACATCAACACCAAGGAACTTTTTACAGTTCTATATGCACTCAAAATCCGGATATTTGTGGGGAGATCGGTGTTATTCTACTCAGACAACACAAAAAAAACTCTCTTATGTGATAAATTCGGGGGATCTACATTCCCCAAACTACTGGGAATATCAGAAGATATTTGGTCACACTTTCTGAAGACCAATACTTGACCACAAGTGACATACGTTCCGTCAATGCTGAACTCAGAAGACGTTCCAAGCAGATTGACAGTTCAAACAGAATGGCCCCTGTCCCAAGAGACCTTCGACACACTGAACTCGATCTACGGTCCACACGATGTAGATCTGTTTGCATCGAAACAGAACAGGAAGTGGAACAGTACTTCTGCAAGCTCCTTAACGAAAAATCTTTAGGACAGAATGCGCTAGAATTAAAATGGAAATAGTTCAAAAATCCGTACAGATACCTACCTTGGAACCTGATATCTCAGACGGTACAGAAGGTACGACGAGATCAAATAATTATGGCCATAGTATCTCCAATGTGGAAATCAGCATTATGTATCCCAGATCTGATGTCTGTTTAAGTGGACCAGCCTCTTCTCCTACAAGCAACCACAATAACTACGGGTCCAAAAAGTGGAAAGTCTCCGCTCTCGAACAACAAGCACTGGAAATTGATTGCTTGGAGGATCGGTAGAGTTTCTTCAAAGACCAAGGTCTCGGAAATTTCGCCATTGACTGTATCCTTTCCAACGAACGACGTATCAAACGTCGATCCAGATACAATGCTACCAAACAGAAATTTTCAGACTGGAGAATATCTAATGATATTTACGCACCAATATGTGCATCCCAAATAATTAATTATCTAGCCGAGCTATTTAAGAAGTAAAACCTAAATTCAGGTACGATAAGAGCCTAAAAATCCGCAATACTCACTCTGACTGACAAATCAGAGGAAATATATAAAAATCTTATGCAATCAAAGTTTATGAAATCTTTAGACGAATCTTCAATATGATCTTTTGTGAGATTGTAGATTGACATAACTCCGGTTCTACGAAAATTAAGAGAATGGGGACCGACTGAAGAAATTTCAGTTAATAATATCACCACTAAACTATGTTGGCTGTTAGCGGTAGCAGGATTCCTAAGATCCAGCGACATTCATCGTATGGACGATGCCAGGGGCCGGGTTGAAAAAGGGATACTTTACTTGGAAATAATATCGCCAAAGGAAAAGCGAGGTTGACGTCCAATAAAGAAGCCATTTCAGATAAACGCGCACTCCGACCCTATACTGTGCCCAATACGGGCTTATACCGTTTATAAATAAAAAATCGCACGCAATCTTTTTCCTACTCCGCACGATAACAATAAAAACTGGATTGTAAACAGACTCATCAGATTCATTAGCGACGGAGACAAGACTCTTTTGGTTAACAGTATTACTAGATACATCCATTAAATTTCGGTTATAATTAGTCAAGACCCAGACACATCCATACCAAAGTGTAGAGAGATCGGGGCTACACTGGCAGCAAATTCCGGTGTATCAACAGAATAAATATTTTCCCAAGCCTTTTGGTCAGACTATTCGATATTTGATACAAACTAAAGACTCACAAGAAATTCTACGTATAACTTTACAAAGTCGATTCTATAAATTGAATTAACTTAATATGTCTCCTATTTGATGTATAATGTTAGAATTAATCGAGATCTTTATGGCGATGATTAATTCATATTATACGATAATAGGAGTGTTATTAAGTCCCACCCACCGTCCCATTTACCTTTGATGGAAGATGATAAGGATATCACTAAATCGTAATTCACAGTCTTAATCATAAAATTTCCTTAGCTCAATATTTCACTCAATTTTATTGGTTTAGATTTCGGTTTAGATTTACCCAATAAGATGTTAATTCTTAATATGTCTCCTATTATCGTATAATATGAATTAAGCATCGCCCTAAAGGGCTCGATTAATTCTAACAGAAATAAATACCTACTGTTATTTAAAAATTGATTATATCTAAATAAGAATATTAAAAAGTTACAAAAGTATTATTTTTCATTTTAACGCCATAATTGTTTATAATTTAGAGGGATTATAGAAAATCATAAAATTAATTTAATTTCTCAACCAAACATTATTTAACCATTGATATTATCGAATAACTATATATAAAGTTTTTTTGGCGGTCTATCTCTTTATGTGAGTATAGAGTTCATAAAGTCTCTAATGAAAGTTTTTTTAGTAGATTCGAATAGAATTGTGAGGAAAAATACATCGCCAGTTGTTTTTTTCTGCAAGATAAAGATTTGAACTCTTTTCCTTTTCCATAAGCAAAAATTTATTGATTTCCCATTTGTTTAACTCGGCATTTTCAATGCTTTTTTTTTTTTTGTATCACGGAATTTTATTGCAAGATAACGTCATTAAAAAATAATACTAAAAAAATTTGAAAAAAAGAAAAAGATGTATAGAAAAGACTATTATTCTAACTACAATAAGCTCCTCTGCCGGACTACCGGCTGCGTACCTACGTGAAAAGGGTTCAATCTACCAACCGAAAGACCCCCCCTGGCATTTCTTCAAGTAGGCTGGATGACTGAGGTTAAATGCAGTCAAAAATTAAGCTCTTTGTCAATGTACAATAGCTCATTGAATCCACTGAGCTCCTAGTCAGAGCCTACTTCTAAGTGGATTAATAAAATTAGGTCCCTACCCAAATTTGGGATTGATCGACATGGCTTTCCTACATATAGCTGTTAGACGCTGA
>LSSL01000574.1:0-15465 GCA_001953115.1 Smittium mucronatum | reverse complement strand
CTCCCTGAATATCTTCCCATTCCCGAAAACACATCTTTTATTAACTAATAAATTACCATTCTAATTTAAAATAAGTTAAAATTAGCATTAATTTATTTTTTTTAGAAAAAAAAAACAACTTCAGGCGAGAGGCTTTGCTTCAAGAATATTTTTAATATCAAATAAACCCTCCTGTTATAAATAAATTATTCATATTAGTTTAGGAAATATACTGTCCCTTTAAAAAAACATCAGATAAACTAACTCTTCCACCTTAACATTTCGATCAGAAATATACTCAATCCCATCAATAAACGTCCACAGAGTACCAAAATATGTCGCATCATTTTTAAACCTAAGCGAAATTTACAATATTTTTCATTTTCGAGTTTAACACTCCCATAATGTTTATAATCTGTCAGAGCTGAATATAAGATGGTATTAATCAAAATAAAGCTGGATTTTTTCTGATATTACATTTATTTATTTTAAAAAAACTTTCCAGTGAATTTTCAGTATTGGATCACAAAAGGTAAACCCTGTCGCACCATTTTTATTTTTTTAAAGTGAAATTTTCGTTTGATTTAGGAAATAATTTTTATTCCATCTAAATACTCCTTATTTTTCCGTAATAAAAATTTTTGAATATTTTTTGAATTGAAAAAATGTTGAATAAAAAACATTGATAAATATATTCCACAAATCTTTATCGAATTATCTCACTTTTTAAAATTTTTTATTTAGATGTGTTTCAAACAGTTAATTCTTTCAAAAACATGCCTAAAATCTCTGCTATTTAAGTATTAGATAAAAACTCGTCTTGTAAGTTTTTATATTCATAGTTCGTACCTTGGAATTTGGACAAATTTTAAATTTCCAAGAAACCAATAAATAACTATTGTGGAATGATTAATTAATAAAACATATACGCTCATTATAAATTCATGAGTAAATATATTACAAAAATAATCTTTTTTTGACATATAAATTCAAAGCATGAGTATGGAATAAATTGAAACATAGCTAATAGGATTAGTAAAATTCGGATAATAAAGTTTTTTTCTTCAGTTCAGTTCAGTTCATTTCTACTTATTATCTTTTCCAATATCTATTAAATGTATTTATAATATATAATAACATCAAATCGGCCCAAATTACGTCTATGAATATTACCATATTGCTCTAGCGTAAATGATTTAAAATTTTATATTAACATATCATCTAATTTTCATAATTATTAAATATAGATTTTTTCAAATTTATTTACAAATTTTTTTAGATTACTGAAAATATATATACTGCTTTTTTTAATAATATTTTTATTCTATATGTCTGCAAAATAAGGAAAAGATATAATAGTAAATTGAAAAGAAATAATAACAGCTAATTTTTCCCAGTGATTCCTGTAAATTTTAAAGGTAAAAAAAATATTAAATTACTATATACTGTTTATAGACGTTAAATATATTCATTAAAACCGTAAAAATATTTAAATACGATTTGAAACTTTACATCTGCACCACCTCCACAATCGAAAGATGCTGGGTTCAGGTAGATCCGATTATGTGTGATCAATTTGAAATTTATATTTGTAACATTAGCCAATTAAAAAAAAATATAGCAAAGTAATAGTAGGAAAACATAAAAAATTTATATAAAATAATGTTATTAATACTTATTTTAAAATGTGTAAATTTGTAGACATGTATTCTTAACGCATTTAAAGAATAAGATATATGAATTACAAGGCAAAGTTTGAAATGCAATAAATGGCGATTAAAAATTATAATGAGAAGTTCGAATAAATTTTATTATGAAACAAGTTTATTATTTTTTTTTACATCTTTTATACCAAAAAATATTAGATTTATTAAATATAATTATTTTTGAGATATATTGAAACAGTAAAAAATAATAAATAAACCATGGAGCCTGATATTGTATGTAAATTTGTTTAAATAATATAGAATCGCAATACGAAAATAGAGAAATAGATGGCTTAATACCTCTGTGTAAAAATTATATTGAACTGAAATAAAATTTTCCTATTTTATTGATGTCTTAACGTCTTTTTTTTCGATCTAAGTTTCTATTCTAATATTATATCGGGTTGTTTAATTAAAGGACTACTGGAATACAATTCTAACAAATTAATATCCTACAGAGCTATTTTTTTACAGTAATGCTATCCCAGTATCATTTTATCTTAAAATACCAATTTAATATTATCTTACAGCCTTAATTTACTAAATAGTTACTTAAAAAACGGTCTACTGTAATAAAATGTTATTTTTACGTTATTATAATATCCTGATATCCTAATTTTTAACCGAGCTAATATCTTATATCCCTAGAAGGTTTGATATTACTGCAATAGTGACATGGTGACATAATATCATAATATCACACCATTCTATTTCTCTAATCTCACTAAAAATTATTTCCTTACTATCCTAATATTTACAGTAAGGCCAAATTAAATTCATACCGAGTTAAAAAAAAAAAGGGTTAAAGTAATTTAGTTTTTGTCTTTTCACCTTACCGAGTTATTTTCCGATCAATTTTTTGTCTTACTACCGCACTACCCTAATATCATATATCCTAACTCTCAACTGTTGTAATTTCCATCTTTACTAAAATTTTACTGCACTACTGTTATATTTTACTACTTTCTTGAAAATTTATTTTCCAAATACCATAAAATACCAACTATTTACTTTCATACTATCCGACTGAGTTACCTCTCCACTAAGATAATTTTTCTGCAGAGTTACTATCCTAAGGATTTAGTTTCCTAATTATATACTCTCCCATTATCTTTATACCCTAATAACCTAATAATACACTGTGCAAAAACACTAAATTCAATTCTTCTATTGGTCAAATATCGGTTAGTCTTGAGGAATTACTTCCCTATTGCTCTAATTTTTTAGCTGGCTAATTCGATGCTATACCCCTGCCTTACTGTCTTATCGGGTTATTTCCCTACTGAAATACTGTCTTTATATCCTAATAACCACCTGACCTAATTTCGTAATTACCAACTAGATACTGCCCTAATACCATACTTTCATACTTTCCTATTTTTGAAGTGTCAAAATTATGTACCGTCTTTATTTACAACCTTCTTACTAACCTTTCATTATAGTAAATTACCTAACTAATAACCAGCTCTTTTAATTTTTACATGATCTCCTAATTAAAAAAAAATCATTTGCAGGCTTTTCTTCCCCTAAGGGTGAAATACCTTGCCGTAGTATAGGGGCTTAGTAGTGTACTTTTCGAAACACTAGACCAAAATTTCACACAGCTTTGTACTATTCTTGGTTGGGAATAGTGGAGATAGCGCACAGCGATTCGGAGGACAGCGATTCCAGAGGAGGACCATCTAGAAACAGGAGGAACCAATCGTTTAGCACAACTGAGACATAGTCTAGTGCACAAGTCCAGCGTTCGACAGTCAGACGGATATCAGCGTCTAACAGCTATTTGTAGGAAAGCCATGTCGATCAAACCCACGTTTGGGTAGGAGCCTAATTTTATTAATCCTGTTAGAAGTAGGCTCTGGCTAGGAGCTCAGTAGCTTCAATGGACTATTGTTCATTGATAAAGAGCTTAATTCATAACCGTTAAGGCCTCAGTCAAACACCTAATTGAATCAATACCAGGGTATTATTTGGTGGTTGGTAGATTGAACCCTTTTCCCGTAGGTACGCAGCCGGTAGTCCGGCAGAGGAGTTTATTGTAGTTAGGATAATAATATTTTTTATTCGTATTTTTTTAGACTAGTTTTTAATGGCGTTATCTTACAATAAAATTCCGTGATACAAAAAAAAAAAAATTATAGTGGAGGTTATTTGCAGTTTAAGATTTTTTCGACTGCAAATAAAAATGTCTGGCTTGTAGAGCTTTAAATTTTTTTATGGAAAGTTGATGTTTAAAGAACATAAAAATCTTAATAAAAAATACAAAAATAGTAAAGTTTTGCGGCTTATATTTTAGTCGTCTGTTTTTTGATGTAAACATCGATTTAAGAGTGTTGAGAAGTTTTATTTATATTCATAGCACTTGAAGTTATATAGTTATAGAATAAATTTCTCTTGTGCAAAAAAACTCGCTAAATACAGATATCTTTTGAAAATTTCAGATTAAAAAACCAGATTAAAGAAAAATTTTAGATTCGCAGGAAAAGATTAAAAACACCGATTTTTACACAAAATCGCTGGAAAGCTTTCAGCATCCCAGATTTTAAATAGTGAACCAAATTTAATAGACAAATGTCTGCTAATGAAAAAGTATATCCCATACATTTAGGTTCCGAATTAATGTTGGGTATGTTGATATTTTCTCGATGGTTTATGGCTAGATGTAGCTGACGCATAGGGCAATTTAGCAGTCTTTTATTGCCAGATTGAAAAAGTGACTAAATTACAGAATATAGGGTATTTTCGGTAGATTGGGCAACCACAGCTAAGAAAAAAAATAAAGGTATCGCATAGATAACAACGAAAAAAGAAATAGATTAGCGAGTAATAGAACAGTTTGCCCAATTATCGAAATGCCAACGCGATCTAATTTAGTCAAATTTTAGCCACTTATATTTATTTGTATGTTGGCATAGATCTAATTCGGAAAAACTTTAGCCACTTATATTTAATTGTATTTTGGCATGGATCTCTTTTGAGCAACTATTAGTGTATTAATTCCCTATAAAATAAATAAATAAAAGTGTTGATTATTTTGGGATAGGTTAAGGGGCGAAGGTTTCACATCAGGATCAGGTACGGGAAATATATCCAGTTAAAACGTATGAAGGTGAAACGAGATGAGATGAGATTACCAAACCAAATCTTGATTTTTGTAAGATGAAAAGCTTCATATGTACTCATTTTCAAGTGACTGGGAAGTCTATTGCTGTTCATCTAATGGAATTGCCGGATTTTGGTATACAGATAAAAATATGCCACTAACTAATTGATCAGCAATTAAAACTTCTGGGATTTATAGTTGGGATCTGATTTTAAGTGAAACAAAAAGTATAAATCAAATATGATTTTCCTCTAAAGAGAAATTATTAGTTTTTTTTTTCTATTTCTTGGCTTTAATTCTTTTTATTTCTAAAGAAATTCTCAACTGGAGGGACTTATAATTCACCCAACTTGTTGCAATATTGCCTATATTCACACCAACCTAACGAACTAAAAGTTCATTCAACAATAAACAACAATCTTTTACTTTTTGAAGAGAAAAAATGGGCGCTACTTCACAACTTTTCTCTCTTTTTGAGAATAGAATGTTTATTCTAGTGGCTTCGTACTTTATTTCATTTGTTTTTTCCTTTTTATTAGTAATTCTTTCGTCTCTGACTCCAGGCTCCATCCTCAATTTTTTATCTCTATTAGCATTCGTTATAAGCAATATCGTCTTTATGGTCTATGTAGTTCTTGTTTATAAGTCGTCAAAAAATATTAGCAGGTTCCTAAACAGCAAGTTCCCTGATGATTTAAGTGAAGAGGTGTGATAGCTTTACTCACCCCCTCCCCTTTCTCCGATTACTTTACTTTGATAAGAAGATATGGTGACTTAGTACCTTCTTTACACGATCTTTGAATAAATTTCATAAAATCCCTTCTTCTTTAATATTTTGAGTTTTGGGGTTCTATATTTTCGGGAGGCTTTCCAAGCTTTTAAAGTTAAATAAATTCGGTATTATATTGTTATTTGGGGTATCAAGGGGTTTATTCTTTTTATATATGATTTTTATAATTTTCTTATATAATAGTGGTAGTTTCATTTCTTGGCTACTAATTTCCTTCAGTTCCTCATCAAATCTTGATTCTATTTTTTTTTCTCGAATTTTTTAAAAATAAATGTTCCGATTCTTGAAATGGGAAAATTTAGAGCTTTTATGATAGATTTATTGATTGTATGGAAGGTTTAACACGTTTATTATCTACTCTCTCCCATTTTTTTTTTTCAATATAAGGATATATCAGTTTTTTTATCTTGCTTCACTTGCCATAGAGCCATGTTGGTTTATGATTCAAGTTGTAATATCTCTTTTTTGGTATTTTCTGGATAAATCTGCCCTGATATATTTACTCCAATACATAATTTTTTATAGTGAATTCTATGATTTCAAGAGAAAATTATACGCTTAAAGCATGTTTTAGCTGTTCTTTTATGTCAAAATAACAAAATTTACCAAATATAGTATCCAAGGTGATGCAACCAAACTAAAGATTATCAGAAACGGGTTACGTCAAAACAGATGTAGCCAAAACAATATTATAAATCCATAAAGATTAAATATATACGCGTTATATAACCGAAATTAATAGAATTTACCAAATTTATCTAATTTTGCATAGATACTTTGAATTACTGAATGTTAAATACGTTAAACATTTTAATCACCTAGAAAGTGTGGACGAGAGGAGAGAAATTTTATCACCACAATTCACTATGGGGATTTTTTATTATTTTTAAAATATTAGAATTTAACAGGTTAGTTCAGTTTGAAAATAACTGCATGTATCTAACTATATTTAGTCCAATCTAATCTGTTGCAGAGTGTGAAGAAAATACAAAGTATCCAATTATATTTCTTTGATGGAATTTAGTATTATTTTATGTTTTTTAGCAGAAAAGTCGACAAATAAGGTTTATAATTATAAAAAAATGAACATTCGATTAATAAAATGCATATTAAAATATTTATAAAAATCAGAAAAGTAAAATAAAAGAAAAAAAAATCAGATGATTTTATAAACCTTGAAATGTATAAATATTAAACTGACCAATATCAAATCTTTCAGCTGCATATCATATGCAGTATTATATATCCATATTATATTTGCAGAGTTTAAAATAACTGAAATACAAAAAAAAAAAAAAATTCTAAAAATTGTTTCTACAGAAAAACGAAATAAAAAAAAAAAAAAATTCATGCTTAGGTATAAAAGGCAAAGAATAAAACGCAGATACACCAGTCATACAAACATCCATCCATCCAATTTTATCTTTTTCATTTTACGAAACCAAAACAAAACCAAATTTCAAAATATATAGATGAATAAAGAAGCGAACTCGAAAATTGTAAACTAGATTCATTTTAAAGAACCGAACTTTTTATTAAAATATCAGTTTAAAAAAAAAACATAAAAAAAATTACTCTATATCCAAAGAAACAGTAAAAAAAATAAGCTCGATCCAAAGAAAAGCTATTTAGAGTAGGTAAATAAAGGATGGGAGTCGCAATCAGAGACGCTAGGCAAAACGTGTTTGTAAATATGGAGAGCCGGTTGCTAGTATACGTTTTTGTTATCACTAGCGCAGGCATGATATGTATGATTTCTTCAGTTCTTTCAGTGCTCCAAGTTAGCCAAAAGGTCCAGTGCATGCTGTCGATGATCGGCCAAGCGTGCTACATCGCTGCGTTCATGTTTTTATATTTGGTATATAAATCGGCTATTAAAATCATTCGATTGATTGAAGGCAAGTTCAAAGACGGTGAAAATGCATAAAAGGGTTTATTCCCACCCCTCCTCCATCGATTTTTTCTACATGTGCGTGTGTTTGAAATGGATGGACTTGTTTTAAAAATGTGTGTATATACACAAGTACTTATAAAATCACATCTCTTTTTATTTTTTTTTAAAAAAGAAAACTACTAATTAAAGTTCTTTTTTGATTTTTTTTAAAAAAAATGGTGAAAATTACCGCTCCACTAAAGTCATAGTTAAAAGAAATTTTAGGCTTAGTGAATATTTAAAAAAGGCTGAATAAAGTAGCAAAACTTTGAAAATTATAAGAATATATAAGTATATATTATCACTAAAATCACTATAAAATGAACCATCGCCTAGCAAAAACTGTTAGATATGCGCTGGATGGATTTTTTTTTTCTTTGAAAAATCAGTGGGTGATGCTAAAAGATGAATATTCCCGCCAATCGTTTTAATGATCACCTTTTTTTCTAAAGATTCGCAGCCTCTATAAAACCGGCTAAATAAAAGCAATATCGTGGCCAAGTTCTCAATTTAGGTCACTATTATATTTAACAAACTACTATATATTTACTTTTCCGGCTTAAGAATTTGCGCTTTTTTTATTCGTTATATTTTTATGATTTCAAAAATCAGACTCAGATTCAGACTGGGACTATTATTCAGGCACATAAACATTGTTCTCGATTTTAAAATGTTACTAAAGAATTCTATTATTGAACATCACTTTATAAATCTACAGGATTTCGCAGCTACATTTATTTAGACTAATTGGACGATACATTCGCTCGTTGATATGCCAATTCTTGACTGTGTTTAAAATATGTTGATACTATTGGATTTTTCATAAAAAAACAGCAATTTTATCCAATAATCAGAAGCAATAGAAAAGTCGATAGTTTATTCGCTAATAATAAATGAATACAAAAGTGGCCAATAAAACTGGGATTGATCTTACAGTCAAAAACCTTAATAAGTTTGTTAATATTAGAATCTTTTTAGAAATTCTAATAGCAAAAAAAAAAAATTTATAGAAAATGACCGAACAGTTGACTCGAGATAGAATTACATTAAAGGGATCAGCAAAAATCATCACTGAATTCTTTGGTACATTTTTTACTTTATTTTTCAGCCCCACATTGTATCCTCCGCCATCATTCTCCGATTTTTTCTTAAACAATCAAAGAAATTAACCTTATATATCGCTATTAGAATACAGTATAAATAATATCATTTTCCAAAGGGGTGTGTATCCACCAGAGGACTTTAAAATGGTCCAGAAATATGGCCTCAGTATGTTAGTAACCACTGATTCGGAGCTCCAATTGTACATTCGAAATATCCTGCAGCAAGTAGAAAGTAATTTACGCCCCTAATTATTTTTTTTGTAAAAAATTACCTTTTTATTTCTCTTTTTGGAAAATATCCATTCTTGTTTCGTTTGAACTGATAGTCTACAAGATTAAACTTTTCTTTTTCTTTTCTTTTTCCAAGAATGGATACAAGATAAATCCATAAATAAACTTGTACTCGCTGTGAATTCCAGGGAAACTCGAGAAACTCTTGAGCTTTGGCAATTCGATATACGTTTAGAGCAAAATGAAACACCAAACCCAGACTCGTAAACGTCATTTCGATAATATACTCACTTTTAAAAACTCCCAATAACGATTCATTTATTCATTAGGAAAGAGAAAGATCCTAAAACTGTACAGCAAATAAATTCAGAAATCCAAGCTATAATCAGACAAATCACTGCCAGTGTCACATTTCTCCCAATAATCGAAGAAAAATGTACATTCAATATCCTGATTTATGCCGACATGGGCGTCCAGGTTCCTACCACCTGGATTGATTCTGATCCTCACCATGTTAAAAACTCTGAGCAGGTTAAACTACGTTCCTTTTCCACTGACGTCCATCGCGTTGATGCTATGGTCGCTTACCGCCGAGATCCTGGCTTGTAAATCCTTTTTTTTTTTCACTCCCAATTCTTCAATTCCCTCATTTTGGTTATTTTATAGCCACAGAGTTACGAGAAACTTTAGATATTTTCCTAAAATAAATAAAATACCACCAAACTAATTTACGTTTATATATATTTTTTTATATTAACTATAAAATTCATATGATTACCTAAAAGTTAAAAAGCATTTTAAATTAGCATTATGCTTTGTTTTTTTTTCAAATATTTTTTAAATCTAATCTTTGGAATTATTATATCAATGTAATAATCAAAAATTATTATTACCTTATTTACACGAAAGGGGATAAAGTTTCAGCCATTCAAATAAATAAATAAAAATTCGATGGGCCTCATCGCTTATATTGTGTCTCCTGGACTGATATTTGTACGGAAAAGTAAACTGAATATATTGATTTTTTTATCATAGGGTTCATTTATTAGTAAATTAAAAAATATTTTATAAAACAAGACCATCATTTTTTCCAGACTTGGAAAGAACGAAGAAAAGGTGGTGCAACATCTAGCTCGCAATAATGAATTTTCCTTTATTTTTTCCCAATTTTAAAAAAAATTTTCAACACTTTCAGAATATTTCTTCCAACTAATCTATATTCAAAGATACTTGATTTTTCATTTATTATTTGCAAAAAATCTAATACAAAAAAAGGTAAAGATTGCGAATATAAAAAACCCCCAAATATAAGATTTCTCGCAAATCACATTACATAATCTATTACGCCTTCATAGTAAATAAAGAAAATATTCCAGCCACGATATAAACGCATTGAAGAAAGATTTTTCCGAAAATTACAAAGCTGCCAATATATTTAAAAAAGAGGCTAAGCTGAGCAAAGGGGGAAAAAAATAACCCGGAGAAAAGAAATGCATTTTTACAAGAAACAATCGTAGCCAAGCTCAATGAAAGATCCATCTCTTTAATAGCAACTAATAGGCAAAAATTATGGGAGATCCTCCAAGTAACACCCTAAGAATCATCCAGAGAACGTGCAAATAATTTGTGACCTTCAAAAATGCGAAAAACGTATCGAAAATAACACATAACAGATATAATTTGTTGGTTCAGGGGTGATAAAATTTTCCACATGACCACTACAGACTTTTTATTTATTGTCAATACTCTTGCTGCCAACACAGCTTTAACAATAAACCATTAATCATTTACAAGTATATTACATTCTAATATTGCGCCTCTTTTATTTATATGCGTATTTGACTCCTTTATGTTTATGATTTAGTTTTTTGAAGGCAATATTCAAAAGTATTGGGAAATTAATATCAAATGGAATTTGGTTAGTATGCAATAATATTCATGTGGAAATCAACTACCAATTAATACAAACTATACTTTTTTGTAAAAATTCAGGGCTTATTATCGGAAACTTATTTTGTAAGCATATAGACTCAAAGTTTATTTTATTTGTAAACATTCTGAGTTAATTTAGATTGACTATAAAAATATACAATAATTTTTTGGTGCCATAACTATTTGCATGCCAATTTTTGTCTACTTTTTCTACCTATCTTTATAAATGAAAAAGTTTGTATTGGCAAATGAAAGTTGTGTGTTTCTTAAAATTATGCATCAAAAAATTCTAACCTTAATTCTCTCTATTTGTCGGTAAAAAAGTATACGAAATGTTCTGTGTGTGAATTGGTAATACACCAATAGTACTGACACCTAATTATCATTTTGCTATGTATAATTATCAGAAAAGGATTTTAAATATTTCTTTATAATCGATTAACAATTAGACTTTACAATTTTTATTCGCATTTAAACTCTTTATGGGCCGATGGTTTTACAATAAAATTCCGTGATACAAAAAAAAATGGGCCGATGGTGCATTAATGGCTTTCGATTTACGTTCAATTTTGTATTAGAAAAATTGTATTTGTATACTGTTGGATAAATCAGTAAATGAAACCAATTGAAATAAATAATATACAAACTTGAGTATAAGGCGTTATTTTGGGGTTGAAAAGATTTAAATATCATTTTCTCCAATTAATATGATTCTTGTGTTTTTTTCATACTGATTGTTTCAAATAAAAAATATCCTATAGCTAATTATTATTGATTGTTAATTCATATGTTCAGCAGTTAACTACACGATTTAAATAATACATAAATACAATCAATAAGATTTAATTGTATTCAAAATAAAGTTTACAAAAAAAAATAAATGAGGTTTTTTATTCATTACTAGTAATATTTTATACTGTTTTATCCAATTATGACATTAACAATATAGAGCCACAATCTTTTAGGGATCAAATTCACTTTGAGATCACATTCTCATGAAACTAAATAAAGCCACTGCAATTAAACCTTTTCTTTTTTTGTGAAGAAAAAAAGTTATTTATCCCACCGAAGGACCAATGGGTATGATTATTTGTGCCTAAAATTCTGTGAAATAAAAAAGTAAAAAACAATCATATTAATAATCTTTCTATATATTTATTTAAAAAAAATCCCTTGGGTCACGTAATAACTGGGGCTATATTTTGCGCCCACTAAAAAAAGAAGTGATTTTATCTTTGAGCAAAATCATTCTCTTTGAAATCCCATTCAAATCTCGTTATAAACTCGCGCATTACACAAAAACCTTTGGGACCACATGTTAAGGAATTGCGGAATTACTTTTTTCGGTGTGGGTAACTTTTACATGTACCATCATGTATATTTATCATTCTTATTAGTATGATTTTTAATGGATTTAAACGATTGACCAAAATAAATCCAGTCAATAGATTTTTTTTTCTAGTGTTAAATATTCATTATATTATGCCAATATTATTCATGTTTATTTAATGACCAATTTTCAATCACACTTTTTTTTTTTTTGGAAAATTTCAAATAAATTAAAAACTATCTATTCTTATGATGCCAATTTTTCAATCAAGTATTGTCCTAATACTAAATAAAATCTAATATCCCTAAATTAATTCGTTTTTTTTTTCAAATGCGATATAATATATTCCATAAAACTTGTGATTTTAAATTAAAGCCTCTTGTAGTGTACTAGAATTAACCATGTGATTTCTAAACATATACATTTTTAAGATATACAACAATCGTGAAATATGGAATATATACTGTAGTTTTATGATTCTTTGAGTTGTCAAAATTTATTTAGGGGAAATATCTTGTGTCCACAAATATAGGATCAATCCGATACTTCACTCGTTGAATATTATCAGAGTCAGAAGTTAAAGAGTTGGATAAGAGGGATGATGAGGTGCTTCAATGTTTCATAACAAATTCCAACTAGAATAAAAATGATTTAGGTTTCAGAGAGGCCCATAGTATGTTCATTAAATACTGTATTTCAACTGGGCCTACCTCCTCCATTAATTATAGATTTGCATATTATTTTTTTTAAACACTATCTTTAGCAACCCAGTATTTAATTATTAATAAAAGTAGTCATCCATATCCTTAAAAAACCACCTATTTTTATAAGGTGCTGGTGATCATTTACAAATCACGTATTTTTTATAAAAACCAGTGGGTCAAAAGTATTTTTTTAATAATAAGTTACACTAAATTATACTGCTAACTTTCCAAGTTATACCAGCTATCAATTATTAATTAGTCCTGGTTGAAAAATAAAAGGGTATAAATAGAGCAAAATGTTCAAACAGGGATTTATGATAACCCTTCTTCTTTTTTTTATATTGTTTTTTGAGCTAATTTAACTCACGCCAATTTTATCCAATTTTGTTTATTTCCAAACAAAAGCATTAAATAATCCTTCTTTTTTTTTAAAAAAAATTCACATATAGTTTTGAAGAGTCTTATTTAATAAATTGTGATAAAAATTTTACATTCCAGAAATTGTAAACTAGTCATGTCATATTTAAGGCTGCCGGGTATGAAAAAGAATGCCTTCTGGATGGTTATAACCACATCCCTGTTTATAATAAATATGATTTTTATAAGATCCATACTCAATACACAGTTTTTGGAAAATCAACTGAAGGATTTAGAGGATCAGATAGATCATATCACTAAAAACGTCACTCGATGGAACTTGACTAATTTCGAGATTGATGCATTAAGGAAACACGATTCAAATCTGGGAATTAGTACTTTTGAGCTCCCGAAAAGGTACTACGACGTTCCAAAGATTTCTTTAAACACCAGCGATTACCTAATTGTCACACCGGTAGAAAAGGACGTATCTGTTTCCTTCATGAAAAACGTATACAACGAAATCAAAATAACGACCCATTGTGACAAGGACGATACTCGGCTATTTTGCGACATCAAATCAAACAAAACTTTCAATTACAGTTCGCTATCCAATAAAACCCATGAAATGTTTTCAAAAATTTGCTCAGATTTCAATATTCATAAAGTATACATAAAAATGGATCTCGACACATACGTTGATAAAAAGTATGTCGATTCAGTAATCAAGTTTATTATTGAGAATAACGACAAAAGAATATACTTTGGATTTCCCAGGATGGCTGGCAAGTCTCTTTACAACGATGGGTATTTTTATGGTATAAGTGGGCTGCTTCTTCAAGATTATTGCAGCTGTAAAATTCACCCCCCTACGTTTTCTGCTGAGGACGTATGGTTTGCTAATACACTTCATTCTTGCATCAAAGAAAAAAATATGAAAGTGCCCGGCTCAGTAAATCTGAATTATATGCGTCTTGATAGCACCAAAATTCATCACAAGAATTACGACGATAAAGGAATACGGCTCAGGCTTGGAAAAAATGCACAAAAAAACTAGAATTTAAAATCTCTGTATTGTTTTACATGTGAAACTATGATTTGTTTGGTTTATTTTACAAAAAAAAAAAAAAAAGTTTTATCACTATGAACCCAATTTTTTATTATGTTATTACCATTATTCTTTTTTATTGCTCATTTTTTTATACTGGATATTTAAATACAGCCAAAATTTAAAATATGCTATTTCGCCTTTTTTACCCTCTTTTTTAATTTCTCTATTCTACGCCATACAGATCATACTCGTAAAATACATCGGCCGTATTCAACTTCTTTGACTTTTCCTTGATAAAACAGTTTAAATAAGCCACGTTTTTAAAGTTTGGTGAACTGATTAATTATCTTCGTTAAATTGGCATATCTATAATCACGGACAATTTAGATTTTTCGCACCTAAATCATTAGTCTGGAAATTTTAAGGCGAAAAAAGGGAGCTGGTTTTAAAAAGTTTCATAAAACAAACCCAAATTTTCATGCAAGATAGATACAATCAAGATTTAGAATGAATTGGAGGGAAATGCCTCAATTGCTTATATCTTCAAGTTGATTTTTTTATTAGGAAAATATATAAAATCCATTGGAAACAAATAATCATTATGAATCCATAAACCAAATTAAGCTTCAAAATTATGATCAAGTTTTCTTCCGAAAAAAGTGAATTTAAAAATCTTTATACATATTTACAAACTTTTTCCCTTTCAGTAAATCTGATTTTTTTTTTAACCACGATAAATGTTTATGTTTTAATATAACCCTTATAAGGAAAGGGGTATTAAAGCGCCAGAATATTTATTTTTTAGGAAAAAAGGGGTAGTGAGGGATAAGAGGATGCATTTTTTTCTCTTCAGAAATCCATCAATTTAATATAATAAAAAGTGACCGGGGTATTTTTATACACATTGGTGTAATGATTATATTCCATATTTTCATGTTTGATTTTTTTTTTAAATTTTAACTGCTATCTATTGAAAAAATCATTTATTTAAACTTAGTATTACACAAGAAAAAAAGAAGGGCTTGCTAAAATCAGGTAAAAAGCAGCAATAGCCCTATCTTTTTAGTATGGGTGGATATCTCTTAATATGGCTATAAATGTATAAATTAGGTAATCTAAGGCTTCAAACTTGTTTCTGAAAAACACGGTTAGTCCTAGAAAGAAATCAGAAAGGGATTTCGTTGGATCAATTTCAAGAGGCGGAAGAATCTGGTACAAATTCATTTTCGAAATTTATTGTTTTTAA
>LSSL01000572.1:0-17558 GCA_001953115.1 Smittium mucronatum | reverse complement strand
TGGGTATTCATATGAAAACTTCTCTTGAAAACCCCGAAACCCGGAAGAATCGATATAAAATAAAATTGGAACTATCATTAATAATTAAATAGCAATATATGAATAGGGCATTCGCCATTAAACATTCTAGAGTATGAATTGGGTAAGGATGAATAATTCACTGATTTATGATCGTTGTACATAATTTTTTTTTGCAAAATGATTAATACTTTGCTAATTTGTAAACTTTGAGCCTTTTTGAATAAAAGTGTGGAAATTTTATTTTCTTCCGAAAAGAATGTATAAATTTAATGGAGATTTGATTATGAAAATACCTTATTTACAGTAAAGATATATTTTTTGTTGATGTAATTTAGGCTTAAATGGATAAATTATGACGACTTTGCTGATCTTGGGGAGATTTCGTTCATATTTTCCCAGAACCGAATGAATGAATTTCAGCAATGTATTACAAATTAGGTAATATACATTTATTTCAAAACTAGCCCCCTTTTTTACAATAAACTCGTTGACCATTATGAGCTCCCAAAACTATCAAAAAAGTTAACCTATAGTTTATACCAATCATTTTTATAAATATTGAATGATATAATAAAATAATTGGTTCAAAAAATATGAACGAAAACGTTTATTCTGCTATTCTAGAGCATCATTTACCATCCAAATCTCATTAGAAATGAATTAATAATTTATAAATCGAGAAAGCGGAAAAGTGGAAAAGTTTCAATATTATAGTGCCATTATCTTTAAAGAATAGTCGATATCCAACCCTTCCTTGTCCCAATACCGTAAATACCGGCTAATTCGGTATTTGTTATTTAATGCACTTGACTTAAGTCTGCAAAGAATCTTGTTTCTAGAAATTTCAAGCTTTTTTTTAAAAAAACAATAGACTAATACAAATTCGTTCAGTAATCTTTTATGGATGTTGTTTGAATAGTTTTTCTCTAATTGTCTAATAAGCTCTGCAATATATTCCTTTTTGAAAAAATTACCCCTATTTTATTTTTAGGCCAACATTTTTTCAATGTCATTAATTCGCACAATTAGTTTCTATCAAAAGTCCATCAAAAAAATTAGCTGAATTGTTTAAAAATATCCACTTCAATTAAGTAAATGAAAGCGAATTTAGAAGTTTGTATTTTTATCGAATGAAGAAGGTAAAAAATCTTTTCTGCTGGATGAAATTTGTAAAATTTTAAAAGATGTACTCTATTTAATTATTTTAGACAAGTCCTCAAACCAGCAAAGCCCGAGTATTGAATTTCATGTTCGAAATGAGTATTTAAGCCGAATTTTACTGCACCATGTAAGTGCTCCTATTTTCTTAAATTTACTTTTCCTTTACTATAGAATATAAAACCAACTCAGTTGTGTGGTTGATTTTTTAATTAGGCATCCTCATTGAGTCAAAATTTTGTGTTAATTTTGTGCTGCTGGCCATAAATAGTTAAGGCAATGTAGAAAAAAATAAAAGCTTATTGGAAATTTGTGTTTTTGAAAAAAGATACCGGCTAAATGTGATAAATTACGTAAAAGAAGGTGACGAGTAAAATAGTTTTATTTTGGGGGTGTTTAAAACAATGACACATTTATATTAACTGATTTGTGTGGTTTTTAGGTAATCCTAAATAGATTACTGAACTCCCCTTCGCGGCCGAATGTTAAAAACTGCACTCAAATTTTCAGTAAGCACAAACATTTTATTTTGAATAACCCGAGTAAATGGATTATTTTTATTTAACCGTCGAATAGAAAATTATTATTCAGCTTTAACCCATTCAGGGGCAATGGTACAAAAAATGGCTTTAACTTTTTGCTCAATGTTTTCATTAGCCTAATATTATTTGTAGTACATTGGATAAATCAAGAAGTCAGGCCAACTGAAAGGGCTGGTTTGAGCAAATAGGAGTGAGGCTTAAATTTGGGCCCGGAAAGGGTTAAGAGTTAATTCATTTAATGGTCTGAAAAGGGTTTCAACTACTTTATCAATAGTGTAAATGTAAACTAAGCCCATTTAACCCTTTCTGAGCCCAAATTCTTTCCTTACTCCTATTTCTTTTATTAAACGATTTCAACTGGTCTAAATTTCTGGTTTACCAAATAACACCCAATAATTGTTTATATGATGATAACATTAAAGATATATGAAAGCCAATTTTTGAGCCATCGGCTCTGGAAAGGTTAAAATACTAGCTTTAATTATTCAAAAAGAACAGTATGATTCATTTTACCTAATTAAGTAAGAATACCTAATTCATACTTTTGTATCAATATTACCAATTTGATTCTGGAACAAGTATGAATTTTTTGGGTTTGGATTAATACCATACTACAAAATGTGTTTTTTAATAGGGAGATCCATATGTTTTATGGAACAGAGTCAATAAATCTACAATTAATCGGAACGAAAAATTGACCCGTTTCTTTAAAGAGGCAGAGCATAGCCAATACATAATCATTATTATTTAAACTAATAGAGCCTTTTATCGAAGACCAAGTCGATCAACCCCAAGTTTGTGAAGGATGAATTTTTGCTAATCCTGTTACACGTGCGCTCTGACTAGGATCTTAGCGATTTATACGAAAAAAATTCGCTGGAAAAGGGCTTAAATCTTGACTGCGTGCAACCTCAGCCATACACCTACTTATGCAATACCAGGGGGTTCTTTTGGTTGGTAGATTGCATCCTTTCCCCGTACGTATGCCCCTTTTAGCCCGGCAGAGAGTTTATTGTAGTCGGGATAATAGTCCTTTCTATACGAATTTTTCTTTTTCTTATACTTTTTTAGTAGTGTTTTTAATGCCGTTTCTTTACAGTAAAATTCTGTCGTACAAAGCAAAAAAGATAATTTTTTTATTATTGGGCGTAAAATAGTGACATAATTTGGTCTTCTGACCGCGAAGGAGTTGGATTTTTAATCGCCACTTTGTGTTTGTGACTAATGCTTGATTTCATAGGCCAATAGCTAATAAATTTGAAGCCCTTATTTTGATCTATTGTGTATAAAAATTTTTTCCACGATTTGTTTCGATTTAACTGAAGTAAATTACCTATTTTGATTATTTAATTCGTTAACCACAACTTCGTTAAGGCAATTACCTCGACAGTCATGTCACCGTTTTAACCCTTTCAGGGTTGCAGGGATAAAAATGGCTTTCATTTTTCATTTTTCATTTTGTATCACCGAGTTTTATAGTGATAACGTAATTAAAAACTATACTAATTGACTTTTCATTCAACATTGTTATTTGATTGATATAAAGATGAAAAATATATTTCGGTGATTTACTGTAGATTGCCGGTTGGTTGTCTTTGATTTCGACCAAGTTTGTCTTTTTTACCTTATCTTTGGGTCAATTTTAATTTTTAGCGAATAGAAATCCAACAAACTTCTGGGTCTGGAAGGAAGCAATAAATCTTTTATCTAATCTAATTTTATTTTATTTTGTATGATGGTCATCTAATTCGACTCTCACCGACTTTAAAAAGAGTGAATTCTTCTCTTATCCGACTCTGTCTATTAATATAAAATCAATATAATCAACGTTCTCTTCTAAAAAATTGTTTAGATAAATCATACCCACCAACATTTTGTTATTTTCGGTCCGACTAATAATCATTTATATGCAATCAAATCCAAATAAAAAGAAATCTACCAAAGAAACCACTACAGACTCATTCAAGATCGCAAGTCTCGGAAATACTTTGTACTCTTGTGATCTCTGCAGAAAAAAGAAAATAAAGTGTAGTGGAGTTCGCCCAAAATGTGATGTTTGTGTTGCAAACGGTGGGTTTTGCAAATACAAAGAGGTCCAATTATTTATTGGCGATAGAGATGGGGTTGTTTCTTTGAGAAATAAAATGAATAATTTAAATAAGGCTCTCAATAGGATCAAAGGCGCCCAAAATTTATCAATTATTTCGGATAGTTTCATCCCTATCGATCCATTTCAAGCATCAATCAGTAAAAAAAATGAATTAAAAACCGACTCAAAGAACTCTAGGAAATTTATTGTTTCCAATCAAAATTCAGATTTTTTTACTAGCTTGGGTGTAAAAAAAGAGACACCTTTAGACGATATTACACTTGAAATTGGCTTCTTGGATATCGAGGATGATCTTTATTTAAAAATTATGGAAAATTTCTTTATAAAATCATTTTTCTCCTTGACTTTAAGTAAATACATGTTTATGGAAAGATTCAAAAATAAGGATATTCCGGTTTACATGAAGTATTCTCTCTTATCTTTTGGCTCTAAATTGTTAGAAGAATATAAAATCTTTCGGGATTGTTCATATATGTGTGGTTCGATATATGCTGATAAAGCATTCGAATTAATAACTTCATTTTCTAATAAGATAAATGTGGATATCGTGTTTTCCATCAATGTTCTTTCTACCCACTACTTGGGTTTAAATCAATCAGACAAGTATATGAGACTTAACAGTAATTATTTTTATTCATTATGTGTATCCCTTTATCTAATTTTTCTGTTTTGATATATAATTTTTCTCTCTCGGTTTCCCAGGCTTATCAATCGGGTATGGATTATTTTTTTTATCTTTTATTATTTATAATTATTGATTGTGCATTTATTCACATAGATATTGTTTGTTACTTGGGCTTCACAAGATAGATAGGGTCAAATACAGAAGTTACCATTCAATAGCAGAATGGAGGGATGATGAATATAAGCGGAGGGTATTCTGGCTAACTTATTACTTTCATGTCACTACAAAACTTATTATCGGATCGTCGGATCGTTTCCAATTGAATGATATATCAGTCAACCTCCCATCAAATGATGAATTATATAGGAGTTCCGAAAAAGAAAAGTCCTATTTCAAGCAGAAGCAACTTGATATATTAAATTCTAACTTATATACTAAATCCAGAAATCCGAAGGATGAATTTTGGATCCTTATTAAAATAATAATAGATTTGGGCGTCGTTGTATCTTTTGTAAACAGGAAACGAATCCATTTATATGACGATTACGATGCCCACTTCATTAGATCGAATTTTTTGAATCAAAGACTAAACAATTTTATAAAAATTTTCAAGGAACGCTATGATTTTAATGATTTTTGCGATATTACTTCTGTTATAATTGGTATTATGGATAAGAAAAAAATAACCGAAAGATATTTTGTACCATTAGTGTGTGGAGTTATTTATCATTTGACCAGAATCACCCTAAATAGAATCGAAATTGTTCACTATTCTCTATCCACTCCGAATCTTCTTCGAGTAAAAAATTCAAAATTAGTCTGTTTGGATTCTTCAATTAAAATATCAGACCTTCTCATATGGTCTTGCAACAAATTAGTCATCTCCCATCTTGATACAATAATTTTACGCTCTGCCAGTGCCTCTGCAATTACTCTACAAAACCTTCTTAATCTTGATGATCATCCCCAACACCGTATAATATTGAATTCATGTAAAAACTTGAAGCAATTATTCAAAAAGTATAGCTCTCATCTAAAAATGGCCCCAGTTTTTGTAAGATTGATCAATAATAACAATGAAATCTACCAAAAATCGTTATCTTCTAATAGAAAGTATTTAAAACTATTTCCCGAGCTCAAAATTAGTAGAATTACACAAAAGGACACAAATCTGTGGTATTTGAGGCTCGGATCAACAGAATTTATATTCTTGTGCTGTTCAGTTCATAGTGATTGCCCCATGTACAAGTATTCCTTTATCAAAAATTGGCTCAACTCTGAAATAATGTATACTAGATCATCAAACTACAAGCATCATATAAATAGTAAAATGCTGAAATCAATGAAAGAGTCAACCGATTCTTTTGAAGGTTATAATATTTGGAATGTTATTTCTACATTAGCTCCTATATCGTCAACTAACACTATACATAATAAAAATGATGGGAACCAGGCTCCAATTATCAATGATCAGAGTAACAAATATACTAATTACGAAACCTATCATAAATTTGGCTCTCTGAAAAATATTGTCAACTTTTCACCAAAAATACTGTCATCTCAAGACCAAGTTGACTCGCCTTATGGTGGTTCAATTAAAATTTCCGAGAAAAAATCTGAAATTCAAATGTCTCAAGAAACAAGGCTGAATTGCCAAAATAATCGAGAAGTTAACTTGAATATAGTTAACTATCTCCCAAATACATCAATTTCTGTTAAAGATAAAATAATGCATTTACCATCGTTGCCAATAAATACTTCATGTACAAAAACGCCAAAAATCGAAAACCCCAAAAATCAAAAATCAAAAAAAACATCAATATCGTTCTTGGTGAATCCTGTAGAGGATGATTAATGTTGACCACTTTAGCTTAGACCAGCAAAAAAAATCCATTACTAACTCGCTTGTCTACATATTCATCGCTTCTTTTCATCGGCATGTTTTTTTTTTACTGCTAAATTTAATACTAGTCAAAGACCCCTTAAATGACCAATGGCATCAAGCCTGGAGTATTTTTACTACCATTAATATCTCGTTCATTAGATTTTAATTCTTTTTAAACCTTCATGTTTTGGTGCCCATCAGACAAAATACCCAAATAGTTTTAGGTTGTTTTTTTTTTCGGGATACCTATGTATGTTGGTGGATACTTCTACTGTATTTTTATTTTTTCGACAGCCAATTTTTAACTAAAGCTTTTAGAGCAAAAGGATTTAAAATAGCCTTCATATTTTGATAAATAGTAGCATTTGTTAAATAGTATTATGTGTAAAATTGGCGTAATTTTTTTTATCATCGAATAGAAAATGTTAATTTTCATAAATAGGAATCCAACAAATGTTTCAACCTGGAAAGGATTGTTCGCATTGGGCCGAAATTATCATATATCCTCGATAGCTGACCTCAAAAAATGATCAGAATTTTGATATTATATCAAAGGAGTTTAAAAAATCGAAAGACTATTACAAAAGAAAATAAATTTACGAGATCTAACATTTGGCTTGATTTTTATTTTTGTAACACGGAATTTTACTGTAAGATAACGTCACATTTGGCTTGATTAAACATATCTTTTAACTAATAAAAAAATGGATCATATTTAAGTCAGAAATATCGGTTATTGATTATATTTTTCAATATATTATTTTACTACAATCCGATGATTAATTACTATTGTTAGTTTATATCGAGAAAGCCATTTTGATGATTTTAATGGTTGCGACTTCACCTCTAAAGCATTTTAGTTATGCGAATCTCCACAAGCTAAAGCCATTACTAAATACAAATAAGGGTGTAAGGCATTTTTTTTATTCAATACACGATCCGTTTAATATACATTTCTTCTTCTCTAAGAAGTTTGAATTATTTTCTAGTATTTTTTTTTTCTAATTCGCTAGGCGTTGGACGGAGGGAAAGGTTTGTTATCGCGGAACTTTATTGGTATATTTGCGTTTAAATATATAGTGCCCTCTGATGAGTAATTTTTTCTATTTAATATTCAATTTCAATTTTTGATGGCTTGGTCGAAATATTTAGGTAAAATAATTTTATTAAAATTAAATCACCAAAAAAATATAGGGGTGTGGGGATGTATTAGACTTTATAGGAAATGTTTAATAGAAGAACATATAAATTATCTCCGAACAGTAGGCCCTTAATGTAATTAAATTTAGCATATTACTGAAGATTCAAACATTCATAGTATCTCTTGACATATTTTGAAAGAAGGAGACTTTACTATTTTGCAGAGTGTATTTTCACTTGTATTTAAGAGAGGATTATTGATTGTATCAATTAACAATCAAATCACAACTAGATTTATATGGATATTTGAATTCGTGAAAAGAATAGCGTGATTTTTACTAACAATATTTTTCTTGGAAAAATGAGCTGATATCAGTTCCAGAGATGACCTTGGCAAAGTGATTTGAAATTTAGCACTATAGACATTCTTTTCAAAAAAAAAAAAAGATTTAAAAAATCCTTTAAATGTGATCGAATAGCACTTAAACCCCTAATTTTAACCGATTGGATCAATTGGCACTAAACTCTTTAGGCATATAAAAGTCGAATATTGTGAAAATGATAAATCAAATGGAGAAAAGCATTATTTGTTGATCAAAGCTAAATAAAGATTTCATTAAATGTTTTAGATCGAAGCATGAGGTTTATAACTTGGGAATAATCGAAGCAATTTATATAAAATAAAATTTGAGCAAAATATAGAAAAACTGCGATAGATTTTCTTTTTAATAGCACTAAAAACGGTGAAAAGCCAGTAATGAATCTCAATAAAATCCAGTACAAAGAATATTTTTTATTTAGAAAGGAACCAAAACAACCCAAGAAAAGAAAAGAAAGAAATATTTTATTAAAATTTATGATTTTTGGGCTGTATACTATTTTTTAGAAGAATTGTAACAGAATCTTTGCTAGATGAGAGCTTGAAAAGAGCACGCAGCTTGATTGCTGGTAAATCCGAACCGTACATAGAAACCAGCCAAGAAATCAACCATTTGTGGTGATTAAGCTAATAATTCGATTTTGGTAATATGTGTTTTATAGGTCGATTCCTTTCGCTTTTATAAGAGCGTTTTTACTAATTATTTTATTGCCGACGAGGACAGTTATTTCTAAAATAATGATATTTATTGGATAGTCAAAAAAGAAAAAGCCCCTATTAGTCAACTATTACTTCTTATTTGTTACTAATAGGCTGATTTTTAGGGATTCATTAGAAGCTTAATGTTGGCGATTTTTATTGGATCAGATCAGATCAAAGGATATTTACGAAATGAATGGAACTTTGATGTAGATTCTACTTTTTTTTTTTATTAGTAGAGGTTAAAGTACAACTTTTTTTTTTATAGAGATTTCATTATCAGCGAACGGAATTCTCAAGTTTGATTTTTTAATAGTGAAAAAAAATCACAAGGAGGCTTCCAAATTTATTATCATCTCTTATTTTTTATTTGCAAAACCGAGGAAAGCTTGAAAACTCTTTTTTTTTTTTTTTCAGTTTAGTATTGGATAAAGGCAGAAAGAAAAAAGTCGGTTTCGTATTAAAAAGATGTCGGCACCAAAAGCAATAGCGCAAATGATAATCATTGGGGGGAAGATACTGGGGCAGGCTTTTAAGGATGCGATCAAGCAAGCGAATGCAAATTCAGCTGCAGCCCGAGCAGCAGCTGGGAATGCAAAGACCGGAGAAACATCAAAAGACGAAATGACTCGTAAAACCGGAATCGCACTTGATGAATCAGTCAAAATTTTAAACGTTGATGAAATCAAAGATATGGATAAAATACGGGAGGTAACCTACACTCTTTTTATTTTACATTTTAGATTATTATGGTCCTGAAAATTAGATTGATATAAAGGGGAAAACTCTATCTTTGTTAACCTCTTTTTTTCTTTTTTTTGAAAATAAATTGTGTTTTAGAAATACGAACATTTATTTAAAATGAATGATCCAAAGGACGGAGGCTCACTCTACTTACAGGCCAAGGTTGTCCGGGCTTTTGAAAGAGTCCAGATCGAGTATATGCAAAACATTGCTCGCCATGAAGCTGAAGCTAAGGCATCAAGTGAATCCGAAGGAAAGACTACTGGTGCTGATGATAAGGCAACTAGTGCAGATGTAAAGCCTGCTGATGCGGACAAAAAATGATTTACATATAGAGTTACACGTCACCCCCATTATATAGATTCAAGATTGTAGAGCAACTCTTTTCGGTGCTCACAGCCGGATACTTTTCCGGATGATTACTGGCGCTTTTTTTTAAAACTTTATTTCACATGAAATTTCTCGTAATTTATTAATCGCTTTTATAAATGCTTCTTTTCTTCCATTGCTTCTTTCTCCCTCTTTTTTTTCTTTGCATTTAACTAATATCACCTCGGGCTCTCTCCAATCAATTAAAATTTGGTATCACAATTATAATTTTACAATCTGTTTGCACAGAATTTGTTGAATATTGGTATCGATCATGGCATTAGGGAGTTGCGTGGAAAATTACTCATTACAGTGAAATGAGTTATGGGTATGAGCTCAAAAGCAGAATTTGGATAAAAAATAAAGACTTATTTTTGCAGATGTAAATAATAAAACCTGTATGGGCTAATGGAAAAGAAAACAACCTAGATAACCACCACATGGCAGTAATAAAATCTTCCCTAACCTCGCCACTTTTTCACTCATCGCCGCTAATTTATTTATTCGTCTAGTTGATCTCAGCTCTGCGCTAAAAATCTATATGATCTCAACTCTGCGTCAAAAAAAATAATATAATCTATTTGATCTCATATCGATGGACAATTGGGCTCCTAACTCAATTGGTCCAGACACTCTAATCAATAGACGTGATTTCCCCCCAAAAAATTATTTTGCTGTTTTGTATACGTTTTCCATATAACTGCACAGCCAATGATCCACAATATAGTTTGGTTAGTAATGTAGAGTTAGTAATTTTAAAGAAATTTGGGGCTTAGGTAATTTTGGGGTGAATAGTTTGTAAAAGAGAGGAAGGGTAAAAGAAGTATAAGCTTTTTTTTTGTAAGAGGGGCACTTGTTGGTATGGAAAAGGAAAAATAAAAGTAACATTTGGAGTTTTGTATTACTTAAAACCGTGTTTTTTTTTTACGCAGAACTCTTAAAGCCGTTAGTGAAAAGCGGCTTATGACTAGGTGCTATTACCTATAAACCAAACAACAAATTAAAGTGGTTTGGCCCAAACATTCAGCAAATAAACAGTCCGAATATCTATCAAACCATATGTTCTATACCCTTTGATACAGCCATTTTGTTTATTTTGTAAGAGAATCTTTGTCTAAATGAGATTAATTAACTGGTTTTGGTCTAGCTTTTTTATACACTCTCGATAAGGGTTCCCAAAGTACCCAAAATAGATAAATTTTGGGTTATGTACTTTTCAACCAAAACGATGTACCCAACATTGTGTAAAAATGTCTTTTGTACAAATTAAGAAGCAATTATACTCGCTAATAATGATGGCACAGTATAACTAGCATGTGGTTATAGAGTTGAGATCAATTTCCTTTTTTTTAAACAGGGATTTCTATTTCTTGGTTTTTAGACTCTTTTCTTGCTCCCAAATATTTGACTCTCACCTAAATTTGCAGATTATCAATTTCGATTAGTCTAGCTCCTTAGTTTATTCTATGCGATACAGTCCTTATCAACCTAGCTGCATCATTGATAAAAATAAAGAACCCCATTTTTGCTATACCGGTACTGAAAGGGCTCATTTCAATCCATAGATTGCTCATTAATTTTCCCTATAGGAACGGAGCCTTGCTCAAAGCCTTTTGTTTGTTCTCGCTAGCGTAAATAAACCAGTCACTGGATGACAGCTTAATTTGGCTTGGCGTTGTATATTCGGCTAATAAGCGTGCATTAAACATCGTCATCTGAGCACATACCAATAAATCACCTAAACACGTATATGCGAACCTTTTATTTTTTTAAACCGATTAGCTAATAGTGAGCGCTATTTTTGAATCAATGTAATTTGATCAGTCCATTAAGCGATAAGGATTGCGACCAATTAATTATGCATAAATAACAGCGAAATGGAAATTGTTGGAGAGAGAAAGCGCCCATAGGCTTAATATAAAAGGCAATAGCAATAGCTGGAGTTGTGTGGGCGAAGGGTTAGTGGACGTTTTGGTTATGTTCCTGAACTTTCGTCAATAGGGAAACCCCATTTATTTAAGATGCTTGGCAAATAAATCTGTGCATTTGTTCCAATAATCCATTTTTCGTCGCACTTATATAAAGCCAAGCCTGATCCCATTTTTGTGTATCTTTCTTCAATACTTTCATCATTCCCTATTCAAAACATAATATAAAGTTTCAATACTTGATTCCAGTACACACCTCTTATACCCTTATTCTAATAGAAATTATATTTCTCTTTTTTTTTATAAACATATCCGTTCCAATACTTTTTATCTTGTAAAAAAAAAACAATCACTTCTACAGGTACATAAAATGACTAGTATTAGTGTTTATTCTGAATATCAAAAGTTCTTTTCAGATCTCAGCTCTAAAAACATTCACAGTGGGTATGGCTTAGGGTACTTGAACTACGCTTTCAATTCCATGAATCCCTTTATCGTCAATTCTGCTATTTGTATCATTTTCATTGTATTTACTTGGGTTATGTCCCTAATCCCTGTTGGAAAATCCAAAAAGCGCAACTATTCGTACGTCGACAGATTGTGGTCAATTGCCCCCCCTTCCTTTGCTGCAATCTATATAGCCTACATGAATAACTCCCTCCATGGTATGTTCTTCTATTACTTTTTTTGCAAAAATTTAGCGTTTATATTAATTTATCTAAAAATAAATCTGAAATGTGTTTTTTTTTATTTACTTAAATTTTACTTTTTGGGATTAAAATAGGAAATTTGCTTGAATCAAGAACATTTTATGTCTCCTTAATAATAATAATTTGGGGAATCAGACTGACATACAACTTTTACAGAAGAGGTGGTTATTCGCTCGACTCTGAAGATTACCGCTGGGAATACGTAAAGGCTTTTGTAAACCATCCAATTTTATGGGAACTGTTGAATCTGTTCTTCATTTCTATTGCTCAGATGCTCCTCCTTATGTCCATTACCTTTCCTGTCCACCTCTTGTACGTTACTGATAAGGCGTTTGCATCCCCTCTCACTACCTTGGATTACATTGTGTTTATATATCTTTTGCTAATTATCGCCATTGAAGCCTTGTCTGATCAGCAGCAATGGAACTACCAAACTGCGAAATATCTATATCTCAAAAAAAAGAACTCGTCTTCATCTACTCGACCAAAAAAAATTGACTTCAAATACGAAGTTGGGTTCATTCATTCTGGTTTATTTAGGCTCTCAAGACACCCAAACTTCTTTTGCGAACAGTTGCTGTGGTTATCTATCGGCATATACTGCATTAGTGTCGCTAGTGGATTCTTCCCCTCTGTAAGCTACGACTATATTATCGGGTCTCTATCTTTAATAACCCTTTTCTTAGCAAGCACTGATATGACCGAAAAAATTACAGCCTCCAAGTATCCCAAATATGCCGAATACCAGAAAAAAACTTCTAAAGTTATACCCTGGTTTAGCCAAAAAATTTCATATAAATCCGATTAGAATTTTAGTTTTATTTTCATTCGTATTCTTTCAGGCAATCTATATTAGTTAAAGTTGGAGATTTTTTTATGCTTGAACCTTTTTAATTAGAATATATTTTTTTTAAAGAGAGCATCCTCCTTTCATCAAAAAAGATAATCAATAAATGCAATATGCTATTAACATATTTATTTTATTTTATATGGGTTAAATTTTTTAATAATCTACATTATCGCTTCTCTTCCTTTTGGAACTACATTCTGATGTGAGCTGAGGAAACAAGTATGTTTTTACGTCTAATGTAGATATGTTTCCATCTAGACAACATCCATATTTAAAGAATGTAGAGTATTTGGGAATCAGCCATGGTTGCAAGTCATGTTTTGTCACAGCATAAGGTTTCATTAATAACGAAAATTCTTTTAGCCCGCTATTTTTGATGTATGACTCGTTTTTCAATGCGAATATATTATAAAGTAGAACGTATATATATTTCAGTGTAAAACTTTTATCACTGGCTATTTTGATCGAATGGACAAGATCTTCAAAAATGCTACGGCATTGAATAGATGCTACTCCATCCAAAGCATATATATAGCTTAAGAACACAGAAGCTGGAACAAACTTCCACAATGCTGCAGAAGAATATGTATCTTCTGGGATGTTTTCTTCTCCCCATTTAAATAAAGAGTAAGATTTGAAAGCAGAATCCAAGATTAATAATTTTGCTAGTTTAATTCTTTTTGGACCTACTAGATCACCATTGATCCTGACCAATTCAGATCCATTCAAGATCACGCTCATGACATAATAGGTATGTTTCAGAAGATATGCCATTAACATGGGCTCGACGTTTTTTAGTAAATCAAATCCCTTCAGGGTCTTGTAATAATCTTTTGATTTTAAAAGAACTTCACTGCTGTAGTATTTATCTATTGTGTTTTTTATTATCTTTAGGGACCTTGAAGAGAAAGCTATTCTACTTTCTACTAAATTATGATTTCGAGTTTTAAGCCATCTATTTCCCGTAACCCTTTGCATTCTTGAAAAAAATATTTGCACTTTGACTATAAAAGAAAAGCGGTCAGAGGGTAGGAATTCACTGGGAGAATTATTTGCCATGTAGTTCAACTTTTCTAATTCGGGGTCTATATCCTCAACAAAACCTCCGTATTTATATTTGAAATCATCCGTAGGATAATTAACCTGAATGTCTTGAGTGGGTATTACAGGAAACCCAGAACCCACAATATTGGTTATGCTCCTCTGGATAAAGTAAGCCCACCATACACGCCTCTTAAATTCTTGGTGGTCAGAACTTTCATTCTTGCCTATGGTTCTTTTATTATCCATTTTGTATATTCTAGACTTTTTTATTGCCATCCTAAATATGTTATCAGCTTTAAAGTATTCGTTAGTTTCGGGAAATTTAAAATGAAAAAGAGCTAAAAATACAGAGGACCAAATCAAAAGGGGGTCAGAATAATCTTTGACTTTTTCAATTCTTTTGATAGCGGATAAAGCAAATTTGACATTGTATCGTCTATAGGGCTTGAACCTTCCTTCATTTAGACAATCAATGCCCGCAGCAAGGAAAGAGTCCAGGAAATATTTGGGGAATTTTTTGTGCTTTAGCTTGTAAATAAACTCTGGTATTCGAATAGGCATCATTATGTTGGGAAATTGATGGAGGAGATTTAAGGCTACCACTTTGAGCAATTCATAATTAGGATAAGGAGGATTTTTCGTTTTCATGCTCATCTTAGTATTCAATTTCCCTAATATATAGTTACAGGCATGCGAGCAGGGATATGTATAAGTAATTAAAATGTTACGATATTTAAATTCAGGGCAGAGTATATTTAAAAAGTTCTAAATTAACACAAATAATATTTTTAAAATGAAGTCTAAAGAAATAGTTGGGAATTATCTGCATTCGATTATAAGCTATTTGTTTGAATTTAACAAATCTGTGATTTCCACTCCCTATTATAATTATTGGATCCATTATTCAGTGTTTTTTTTAACCACTGTTCTGAATCCCGAGATCCTCTCAGCAATTGGTATATGCCCATCAAGCTTTACTTCAGCCTATTGGCTGATTCGATCCTAATGATTTGATTAGTAATAAAGTTTGTATACTAAAAAGAAGTATAAATATATATCTACCAGCCAAATAGACATAGCCTAGCATTTTTAAAGCTGCCTTTTTTCTGAGGCTGTCTTGGGGTGGATGAAGGGTGCTGAGTATTAAAACCGAGCTCGGGGCCTTTGGTTAATCAAACCAACCGACTTTCGCTTATTATTGATTAAATTCAATATTCTGTAGTGTTCTTCGAGAACCAAAGGTCTTTCTCAAGATTAGTGTGCTTTAAAATCAAAATTTAGTGATGAATTTTTCATTTCTGCGTTTCCATAATCCGGCCTCCTTTCCATAAACGATCCACTGCAACAAAAATCTAATAAAGGCTTAATAAGCCGAAAAGGCGGAATTATTGATTTCAGATTTTATGCTAAATGTAAGATTCAGAAGTCGTATAAACTGCTTAAAGTGCTGTTATCCAATAACTTTACATTAATTTAGCCTCGTCGCTAAAAAAATAACATCATATTTTCATTAATCACATTTTCTGATAACTGTGCCAAATATTTAAAAATAGTTTCCTAATTAGAAAAATATGCTCTACATTATGTTTCATATGAGAGATCCTTTTTAAGACCGTTCATTCGTTCCGCAAGGTCTTACAGATTTGTTATTCAAAAGCGTACTATTGGCTTAATAACTATGTTTAGTTTTAAAATTTGTGGTAAATTTTCCAAGTTTGGACTTTCAGCAATTATCATTTGCATCGCCTAGTATTTTAAGCGAATAAAAAACATATTAGTACAAATTGAGATTTTTACTAGAAAGGAAGTAGGCAACTTTTATAGGCAAAACTCTTTTTGCGCTAATTAATCTGCCATATCATGGAAATCAGAGCTCAGAAATCAATCGGTTTTAAGCATTGACCAATTAGATTTTTTAAATCCGGCCAAATCACATTGACCAATCAAATAAGATTCTCAGCTCTGATTACAGTTCTAAAGACTACTGTCGGGTGATTTGGTCATCTTTGATAACCAAGATTACCCAGTGGTTTGGGGGGCAGAGGCACTTTGGTAGCCTCTGGACTGGTCAAAATTTGACTATAGAAATAATTGGCAGATTTTCGTATAAATCTGTAGTGAGAAATATTTTGACCAGACTGGCCATAAGTCCCGGGCAAAAACCCGAAGTCAAACTCTTAGCAGATACTAATGGAATTTGGTCCGCAAAATGCTTTAACCAGAAGTTGGAGAAATAAAGGACAGGCGGAAATCTAAAACCGCATGGTTAATTTCCCCCTCATAATTACTTAACCTATAGTTGTTAATCGAACATGCTATTAATTATATCGCATGACAGAGCTTTTGTTGAGCATATAAAAAAAATAAAAATAAAATAAAGAAATAACTCTCCCCGCAGAATTAATTAAAGAAAACCTTAAGCTGTAATCTAGAGCGGAATGGAAGAAGATATTTAAAGGATTGCCGACGTCGGAAAAAGAAGAATATCGCACTTACAATCAATTTTTAGTTATTAAAAATTCCCTTATAGTTAAGTAGTTTATATTATAATAAACATACATAAATATTAAATTAGTCTTGTATTATTTAATTTAAATCTTAGTGTGTTGTCAATTAAATAAACCTGACCCCGATAGTACCGAAAAACCATTCTATATTTAATAATTAAATCTTAAACATCCAATATGTCTTACTCACCCACCTCTTTCATCCACATGCCTCCAATTGATGGTGCCGACTACGAGGAGGGTAGGAGCTCTCACTTTTACCCTCTCATCAATGATCTGACTAAACCTTACCAGGGATTATCCCCGGTTAAGGGAAGTCCCTTTCAGAGCCGGAAATATAGCAGTCCCGCGATCTCGACACTACATAAGCCTAAGACTTAGCTTTTAATGCCCTAAAAAAGCTAAGTTATTATTTGTGGGAAAAAAAAAACATTTTCTTTTAATAATTTTGTAAGGAAAAAAAATTTAAAAATTATTATAATCAAGGCTTCTATATGGGAGATTCTTTGTTAATTCAGAAGCTTTACTATTAAATTCTTACTACCTTCCTAAATAGGAAATGTAGAAATTAACCAAAACTTTAATTATTTTGGTGAACAAATCAATAAGAAAAAATTGGCTTAATTCAATTGGTAATGGAACGAGTAACTACGATGGTAAGTTAATTACCATTAGCTGTTCTAAAAATAGTAATACATAAAATAAAGGGTAATTTGCAAAAATGGTTAGGTTTTCGAAAATATTTGAAAAAGTGATCAAAAAATCAAAATATTACAAATTATACCATAAATAATTTTCGGATATTTTTTTAGACAAATAAAATTGAATATTCATAACTGAAAAAAAA
>LSSL01000571.1:0-14347 GCA_001953115.1 Smittium mucronatum | reverse complement strand
CATACTACTACTACTACTACTACTACTACTACTACTACTACTACTACTACTACTACTACTACTACTACTACTACTACTACTACTACTACTACTACTACTACTACTACTACTACTACTACTACTACTACTACTACTACTACTACTACTACTACCACTGCCGCTGCTGCTGCTGCTGCTTCTACTCTATTTCTGATAAACCAATATTTTCTGGTTATTATATAAAAAATTATCCACCATATATTGCAAAAAATTTTAAAATTTTTTTTTAATATAAACCTCATCACATTTTTTTAGATTTTTAGTTCTACTTTCGAAAAAATTATTTATTTGATTATGTGAATAAATTTTCTTTTTTTAAAAAGAGAAAAACGCCGATGATTTATTTATTTGCACTAGTTCCAAAAAAATATTATAATTGACAACTTATCTTATGTCAAAGTTTATTTTTATTTTTATTTTTACGTTGCTGTAGGTCTATTATCAGTTTAAAAAACAGAAATTTCACCTGATTTTTGAAAACTAAAAACTTTTTATTGACTGTTTTTTAAAAAATAAATATTTCGTTAGGATTATTTATTTTTTCTCAATGAGCCATTTTTAATATTTAGAGCCAGTTAACTAAAACTCTGTCTTCGGTAATGAAAAAAAAAATTCATCAATGAAAAAATTAATAATTCGTTTTAAAATAGCATGTGTTATATTTTTTTGTAAATTTTTATTTGCAAATTATAAATTTTAATAAAAATAATAATATTAATATTATTTTTATTTATTTTGCATAAAATTATTATTCTGTAAGCTTGAATTTTTTTTTTTTTGATTTTCTGGAATTTCCAAATTTTCTAAAAACACAAGAGGTTGATTTTGGTTTAGTTGATTTTGGTTAAGTATAATTTTAAAATAATCAAAATTTCATCTTAGTTTATTATATAAAAAATACGTGCAAGATAAGTATAAATAATCCATTTTTTTAGTTCTGGGTTTAAAAATAAAAAATTGGTTTTATAAAAGTTATTCGCCTGATTTTCTAATACCCATCCTTAATAATTAATTCTAAAAATTAGATCCCCCCCCCCCTCCCCAGAATATTCTAGAATTTAGCCTCCAAAGCTCGCCAGGCGCATTTAATCATTTTCTTTTTATATATTCAGTTATGAAATATAACACTTTTTATTTGGTATTAGGTCAAAAAAAATTATTTTTTAAATCCCAGAATATTTTAATTTATAAGAATAATAAAAAAATAAATTCTGTATTTTTTAGAAATTATATTAATTAAAAAACATTAAAAATAGTTTTATTAAACAAAAAAATACTATCTAGTCCCCTATCCATTAAGGCCCTTAAAAAAATTATGGCTTTATTTTCGGGAATTAATTATTTTACTTCATTTTTCCAAGAGTTTTTATTTTTATTTTTATATTTTATAGCTTTTTTGGATCATTTAAGGCAATTTATTACAGATAAAAAAGTTGTTTAATATTCTTAAAACCAGTTCAAATTTGAATATATATGTATATGTATATTTTTTTATTCATTCCTAAACTTGGAGAAAGTCTGAAATTTTCCACAAAAGAAAATTTATAATTAAAAAAAAAATCAATCAAAATAATTTCAGTTATAGAAATTTCATGAAAAAACTCATTCGCGAACAATTTACACATTTATTTTATTTTATTTTTTGGTATTTTTTTATATAAGAAACCATAATTGTGTCTTTTTTAATCTTATAGAAAATCTTTTTATAATATTTAATAATAATTCCAATTCTAAATACTCACTTTTGAATTTATCCTATATCAAAGAGTAAGATTAAATTTTTTTTTTTTACTATAGATATAAATAAAATATAGAATATAGAATTTAAGTATGTTTTCTTTGAAATTAAACTGAGAAATCGCATTGTATTTAATTTAATTTAGAATCCGCGATAAGAAATTTCGCATAAAAAAAATTAAGACAGCTTTTCATGTATTAACTATTTTTATATATCTTTTTTCAAGGTTTAAATAAGACAAATTTAGTTTTTATATATATTAGTTGGTTTATAACCCTCCAAAATTGTATATAAAATCTTCTGCAGTTATAATTTTATATCTTTTTTTATATCTTTTTTATATTAAATTTTATATTAAATTCTATTATTTTATTCTTTAGAAATTAATATTTAATCTTGACTTATTTCCAGATTTTATTAATATAATACTCTTTTTATAATTAAAATTTGAGAATATACTATTTTTTCAAAAACCAAACTTTTTTCATTGTAAATAATAACGCTTGAGTAAACATTCAACTTTAGATTTTTTATAGTTTATAAAATAATAAAGTATAAAAACATAAAAATACAAAAATACAAAAATTTCAATATAAAGTTTTTTTAACTTTTTGAAGTTATTTTTTGCTTCAAAATTTAAGGATTCTATTAAAATAATCTTTGATCCGTAAAAAATTTTGCATTCTGAATTTATAAGAGAGATATCGCAAAGAAAATTTAAAAATACTAATATTTTTGTATTTTTGAAAAAAATAGATATGTTATTTCGATGAATGACTGATTCATATTTGTTTAATTATATATTTTTTACTTAAAAATAAAAAATTTCCGCAAAATCTAGATAAATAAATCGGTAATTATTTTAAAAATTTCCAGTACTTACTTATGTTTTTTTTTTAAAAAAAAATTTGACACATGTATTAACTTTTTGGGATTTAAAAATATAATTTAATCTAAACTTACTTATCTTTATTTTATCGGCCAAATTACACTTAATCTTATTTATCTTTTTTTATTATTCATTTTTTTTTTTCATATTATATAAACTCTAAAGATTATAGTAGACAAAATACTTGTATTTTATTGAAATATATGTATATCGATTATTGGAGCATTATATTTTTTTAAATTTTCGCTTTTTTAGTAGTATTAATGATTATAATTATTCTCGGTTTTTTGTGAAATATAAAACTAAATTAAAGGGTGGGGGTGCCATAAAATTGGAAAATATAGCATGAAGGTTTATTATATAAAAGATAAAAAAAACTGGGATAAAATCATTATATAGAAAAATAAATATTATAATATATTTAAATTATATGAAAAAATTCGGTTAATAATGGTATCAATCAAATATATACCCTTTAATTTCGAAATTGAAAGCATAAAAAAATTAATGGATAAATTACTGTTTATTATTTTTTTTGTGGATAAATAAGATAATTTCGTAAAATACTATTAAAAACAAGATAATATTCTTAATTTAAAACCTTAAAATTAAACCAGAAAAAAAAGTTAAAATACGGGATATGATAAACATTTATTTTACAAAAATATGAAAATTTTCATTTATTATTATAATTAACATGAAAAAAGGGATATATTTTATAAAAAATAGGAGATTTTGTGTAGCTGAGAAATATTTGTGAGATATGATGAGCTGTTTATATATAAGATAGAATATATAATTTTTAGATATTTATTACATATTTGAGATGGTTAAAAATATCGGCTGAACATATATTGAATAAGAGTAATTATTATTAATCTAAATTGGGTTAACATAAGTGATGGGTTGAGAGGAAATATATATATAGGATTATATTGGACTGGGGAAGAATTATATTTAGTGAAGGAGTGGGATTTAGAAAAAATAGATTTTTTTTGTTATTATATGAAGATTTATTGCTGGTGATAAATTATATTTGATTTATGAATTGAATTTCAAAAGAGATTTATTTGGAGAAGAAATTGGAAATTTTATATGTACCATTTCCAAATCAAATTCAAAAAAATTACACATGATTGTAAAAAAAGTAAAATTGATTTGGTAAAAAGTAAAAAAAATTATAATAAAAATAAAAATGATTTGATAAAAAGTAATATCAACTATAAAAAAAGTAGATTTCAATCCAAAAAAAGTAAATTTTATTTTGGATAAAGTTTTAAAATCACATCTTCCATCAGTTTACAAGCTCTAAAAAAATAACATAGGAAAAATATCAATACTAGGTTATATTCTATAATCAATTATCATCTTATCATGATAGGCTTATGATTTTAGTTGTTAAAAAATAAAATAACCAATGAATTGTTTAGTTTAAAATTATTCAAAATGAATTATAACGGGCTATTTTTGATTTATATCGACACTGATTAATATTTATCCCATGATATTAATGGCTAATGGTAATTTTATTGGATTTAAAATAAATAGATATTGAGAAAGATTTCAATATTAATAATATTGTGAAAATTATATCCCAATAAATATGATATAGGCATAATTTATGAAATATCAAACCAAAACACAAAATTAATCAATTTTTTTCGCTATTTACCTGAACTAATGTATAATCCGTATTATATTTGATTCCTAATTGAATATCTCATATTTATAAAATTGATTAATTTTTCATATTAATTAGGGAAAAGAGCCCAATATCATTTAATAGCAGGCCGGATATTATCAAAGAGCTTCCAAAGTTATGCTTATTATCAAATACCTTTTTAAATATAAATGAAAAAATTAACATTTTTTAGCTTTTAAGAACTTATGGTTCTAAATAATACACCCTTTAAACCTACATGAAAATAATTCTAGCAGATTTTATAAGGCATTTTAATGCTAATAAAATTTGAAAAATAACCCTATATTTAAATAAATCCGGGGATAAACTAGATCCCAATTATTTATTCGCAACATTTAAAACCAAGTTTAAATATAACTCATATATACCCACATTTGATGCGAATTTAAAATAATAGTTTTAAACTTTCCAAAATCAAATTTATTTTTTTTGGATTCAGATCTACTTTTTTTATAGTTGATATTACTTTTTATCAAATCATTTTTACTTTTATTATAATATGTTTTACTTTTTCTTAAATCGTTTTTACTTTTTTTACAATCATGTGTACTTTTTTTGAATTTGGTTTGGAAATGGTGCAGTGTATTTAATTAAGACGTAGTGTAGAGCTCAAGATTGAATCTTGAATCAGTTAGATAAGGGGTTGTGATAGAGCTGGAGACGATATTTGATTAGAGAATAGTTGTGTTTGGATAGAGCTATAGATAGATAGGCTCTAATTTAGGAATTGATTAAAAGATAGCTTCTTTTTTTCGGTTATATAAGCATATAATAAACTTTGGTTATTTCGTCACCTTCTTCAATATTTTTTAATTATTATATTTTTAATAGTACTAATCATCATATTAAAATTTTTTAATTGAATCACGATGCAATTTTTTTTTTTGAGTTTAAAGCTTATTTAAGAAGAGATAGAAGATTATTAATTATTTAATGATTTTTTAATGAATTAACTTAAAAAATATCATTTCTTTACTATAAATATTATAATTTTTTTTTTTAATAAGATGGGGCTGGAGTTGTTTTACTTGCAAAATATTAAATTTATTTATTATTTTTTTGAAAAAATTCTTCGAGACTACAATTTCCTCAACATTTTTCGACTTTCAAGTTTCAGATTTCTCATATGAAAATTTATGAAGTTGTTATATACGCGTTTATCGCATTACTGATCGATAAAAAAACTATATTTATATTTATATTGAACTTTTATCTTTTTTATTATATTGATAAAAAACCCTTCCATAGTAAAATATTAATCAATCAGTATATAATAAATAAAAGTAGATCTTAAAATTAACAATAAATATAATGATAATTCAAAATATACCTGAACCTTGTTTAAAAATTAAGCTTAAATAACCAATTAAATATTCTAGAATTTTTTTCTAGTAATTCCAAATCAGATTTTCCAGTAATTTATAAATAAGTGAATAAATCACCAATCTCAGAATTAAATTTTTCAATGTTTTATTCTTGAATATCAGAATCAATTTATAATCTCAAAAATATATACAGCAGTATCCAAATAATTTTTAAGGAAATTAAATCCAGAGTTAAATGTATCATTGTTAAAAAAATGTATATTTCTAATATTTCGTGTGTTGAATATTTAATATTCATTCATAATCCAGTTTTTACATAATAAATAATAAAAAATAGCTCTAAAATTAGTTTAAACTGTAAAGCTAAGCCTAATTTTAATAGCTAATAAAATTATTTTTGCTTTATTGCTAAAAGTGATGAAACCAAAGTCATTTTTTTACTAATTTTTTTAGCACCAGGGATCTAAAAATTATGGTAAATTTTTAGTGAACAGAAATATTAAATTTTATATCTTAATTTTATTTATATCCTTCTATTATTTATTTTTAAAGCATATTATTGATATTTTTATTCGAAATGAATTATTTCTTAAGAATTGGCCTATACATATGTCTGCTGGTTTATTTAATAGAGAAAATAGGATAAAATATTTTTTTATAACTTTAAATTGATAATTGGTTATATATGGTCCGTTGTTTATAAAATTTTTGTTTTATTAGAAAATAAAGGATAAAAATAATTCTGAGCATATATTTTTTTAAAATTTTTTTTTTTTTGAAAAGCTCTATTAATAATTTTTTTTTTCATTTAAATTATTGATTGATTAATAAGCCATGTTTTATAACAAATAAATATAAAAATTTGGAGATTAAAAATATAAAATACTTATTTTTATCGATTTAATGTCTAAATTTTGTGTATAACTCCATTGATATCCTTTTTCCCAAAAAAATAGCTGAAATGAAACTAAATGCTAATTTTTTTTGAAAAGTAAGCTTATCTGTGTTTATGAAGTTTGGAAAAAATTATTTTGAAAAATTCCGACCAAATATTTCCGATATTGAAGAAATTAATAGAAAAATAAAAAAAGCAGGAACTGATATTCTTTTGATATACATTATTTCTTTTTATATAGATGTAGAAATGTTTTAAATATTCATGTTTAGGGAATGAGTTTTCATATCTGGTAAATAGTCTATATTTATATTTCCAGAAACATTTAGCCCATATTTTTTTTCATATGTAGGCTTGGAAAATATCTCAGGGTTATTAAATTTTTTTGGACTTAATAAATCGAAAGAGTTTTGAAAGATAGTCAAAAGCTGTAGTATTTTTCAAATTATGGAAACTGTAGACAAATAATATTTTATCCTGCCATTTTTTACCACAAATAACTATGAAGTACGCATCTAATTATCTAATTATCTAACCATCTAACTATCTTTTTATTGATTGTTGTTGATATATATTTTTATTTATGTAAATATTTACACCTAAATGGGTTTATTAACATACAAATATTGAGTAACAAACACAATTTTTAACTATAATAATTTGTGGAGTTAAAAGTATAATCAAATTTTTTTAAATTTTAAACCTATATTATACTTGTATTAAATTTTATTTTGGGGGAGGGGGGGGTGGGCTTGAAAATATTGGTTAATTTCATTAATTTAAAATTTATAATGCAACCAAAAAACATTTCTACGGATATAAAGAACTTTAATTTTAAGCAGTTTTTAATAAAATATTATTTAAACCTAAATTAAAATTTCTGCTTGAAAAATTAAAAAAAAAGAACAAAATAATAGAAGTGCGAAATTTTTTTATAATAATGGGATTGGTATTATTATTTAAATTTTTTTCTAGGAAATAAACTATTTTATATAAGAGTTAATTGAAAATGGAAGAAATATTTTAATTATATATTTTATGAAGATTTTTAGATGTACATTACTAAATGCGAGTTTATTTAAGGTCTGATAATGCTTGCAATATCTTGACTAAAAATCAACTATTAGATGTCTAATGTTATTTTTTAAACTTTAAATTATAAAAAAAGAGCGATTTAATTACATAAATAGTATTATTAAATAATTTTTCTTGGAATTTTTTTAAATGTAAAAATAGTGAGTAAATAAAAAAAGAAATAAAACACTGTATATTTAGGGAAATAAGCATTTTTAATTTTTAATTTCTAGTTATATAATAAAAATAAAATGTTTTGCATACGGGATTTTTATTTATTCATCCTTCAGATAGGGTATTTTGATTATTAAGACTACTAGTATGGTATCTTGTATCATTTTGGTCCGCTTTTAGAAGTGATATTCAATAATAAAGTACGATTTAGCTTAGTTTAAATAATACTTTATTAGTTGAGATAAACCCTCTTCTAAATATAAAATATACTATTAAAGTTAAGAATGGACATTTATTAAACTAAAAAAATTATGGATAAAAAATAATGATATTTATAGCTGATGGAATCAATAGAGAGTCCTTAAAAAATTTATTTAAAATTTTTTAAATTACTAATAAAATGAAAAAATTTAATTTTTTCTAATAGTTAAATTTGATTAAAATTTTGCAAATTTTTATCGGTATAAGCTGTCAAAAATTATAGGCGAAAATTGAATCTTTCGAAAATTTCCTGATTTTTCAGAGTTTTCCTGTTTCTGTAATATTTTTTTCCTGATTCTTTCGAGAAAAAAGAATAATCTTTTTATAGATCTTTTAAGAAAAGTAGGATTTAAAAGGTTAAAGGTATACGTATAGAAAATTAGAAGAATTTATTAAATAATTTTCAGACTCTAAAAAAAATTAATTAGGTTCATATTGATATAGATTTTATCCTGTAATATTAGTCAAAAAATTAAGAATCAATATTAAAATATTTTTCCTTACATATTATTCGATTGTTTTTTTAAAAAATCAGAAACAGAAATATCATTGGATATAAAAAAGATTATGATCTACCTGTCTTAAACTTAAATAGCTTTTCATAAATATAATATAGTTAGGATAAAATTTGGCCATGCTTATCAACTTGAATTTTTTTTTATCATTAACACACTCGAATGTAAAAAAAAAGAAAGTTATATTACCAAGTAATTCGCCTCAAATACAAAAAATAATAATTATTCTCTTCAAAAACATCTTGATATTAATAGAAACTTCAAAAAGCGAATAATAGGCACTAAGTCTCTCTTAAATGGAAAAGGTTTCAAGAAAAAAGCTTTTAAACATTAAGTATAAGTCTGATATGTTTTTCTTTTTTAATAAATGGATTTATATTATACTTTTTTTTTCATAACATTAGACAAAAAGCAGAAATATATTAATTGAATACATTTTAATTTCATTCAACTAGCTAGAATTTGTTATTCTACATATATTCAATCTATTTTCGCTAGGAATAACCTATTAAATAACCACTTATATTTACAAAAACAATTTTTATTTTATTATAAAAATAAAAAAGAATGAATTTATCACAAAGTGCTGAAAAAAAAGTCAAAGTATTTGCAAATTAACATTATTTATAGTTATTTGAATATAAAATATTCATTGAGCTAATTAAATAATAGAAATTAAAAAAATATTCGGATATACTATTAATATTCTTCCATGTTCAATGACAAATTGTTCGATGATTTTTTGGGCACCCTTGAGTACCCATAAGTCTCAGCAATATAAGTTTATAACATTTTGTATATTTTCTTTTACAAGTGCATTATAAACATGCTGAAATTTCTTATTTTTTTTAAAAAGAGGATACTTTAAGTGTATCTCATACTAATCATTAATATTTTTAAATTATCTAATGAGAAATATAAATTTTTAATTTTTTTTAGTGTTATCTCAGAATATCATAAGCAGTTACAAGTTCCTTTCGTATTTAATCAATTACGAGACTAATACACATATTTCAGTCAGAGGATAAAATGGGTTTATTACCTTTGAAATATTCAAGATTATAACAGTAGAATAGATAATCAATCACAATGTATTTTCATTTATAATAAGCCGAGATTTCAAAATCATATAGTTTTATGGTTTCTAAATAACCTAAAATTAAATTAAATGATGTTATGAAATAGATAAAATTTGATTTTTTACAATCGATATATTCGATTTTCAGGGTTATATTAAAACTTTTCAAAGTATTGATTGTACTTGGTCTCAATTGAATAACTCCTTTTTACCATCCTGAATTGGGATTTATGCGGGTTTCAACGAATTTATTTAAAGTATCCAAAATTTCTTCAATTCCCATCCAATTTGTTTTATCAATATAAATGTATGACCAATTTTTTTTTTGCTGTCTGAAAACTGTATCAGATTAACATCATCAATAAATTTATTTCCAAAAAAACATTTGAATGTTATAGCTATATTTTGTGTGTTTCTGTAAACATGAGCCCCGGAGATTATTCTTGTGATACCAGGTCTAAACTCTTATACTGGCTTAGAAAATCTCGGAAAAAAAAATCGATAATGAAATAATTCGGGTTGAAATTCAATCCTAAAGACGTTTCAATTTTTCCAATTTCTTTTAAAAACCACAAATAATTATTAGTATTTTCTCTTTTAAAAATAGCTAAACCGCTTAGTATTTACGAGCCATTTTAGTCGGTGGGCTCTAATACTAACTTCGGATAGCCTGGGATAATCAGTTTGTATGTTGGGTACAATCAGACATTACTGGGGTTTCAAGCAATCTATGTTAAAGTTTCAGGAGCTATAATCATCCTCAAGTTATTTATTTATTTATTATTTAAATTACCGATAAATTAGTTTCTTTTTAAAGTATGATAGAAAAACCAGTGCCTTGATCTAAGCTATAATCTTTTATTGAAGGCTTTCCACTCTTAAAATACTTCATTCCTTAGCTTTTCCTGAATATCCCAAGATATTTTTGAGCTTCGATGGTAAGTATCAAAGAACAGTGATTTTTTTTCCCCATTCAATGAAACTCCAGTATTACATAAGCCCGTTAATGATAATTCTATTTGTAGTGCTAATTTCAAAAGCACAAGTGTAATTTTGGTTTTGCCGAAGCTGGACAAGAACATTTATTTTTATTTCTACAAAAATGCAACATCTTTATATACTCTTTTAACGCCTTTCTATATAGTATTACCCGAGTTCTTGAAAATATCCCTACCCCTAACGCAGAAATTAACTCTGCCTTGGGCGAATAGATTTTAATTTTTTTAGCTATGATGAAATGAAATTTGCAGAAAATGATAGTTTTAAAGTTGTACAAAACAACTTGAAAAAAAAAAATCACAATTTTTCGAGTTGAGGTAAACAGTTCATAGAAATAAAACAAAATAAAATAAAACAAAACAAAACAAAATAAAACAAAATAAAAATCAAATAATCGGCACTAAAAAATATTTGCACATGGATACTTGATTTTTTGGTTAATATTACTGGATAAAATTTGTATTTTTTTGAAAATACTTGTTTCCTTATAGATATATCTCTATCCGATTTATAATTTCATGATTCTGGAAAGCACTCCATCTTTATAGAAAAAAATAGCATTGGTTCCGAGTATTAATTGTATGAAATGTTAGATGAAATGTGTAGCTGATTAATGGCTCGAAATTGATAATTTGTAAGCGAAGCTGTTCAAACCGATCTTTATCTTGAATTCTTTCATTTCCAGTGTGCGAAACAACTTCAATTTGCTAAATTTTAAACAAAGTTGTTTTACAATTGCAGTAATATGCCAATAGAATGTAAATTTACCCAGGTGTAAATCAAACAGGGATATTGACTAGGGTCCGGCGATTAATAAGTTTTAGGCATAGGGGGAGATTAACGATTAAAATTCAGCGAAATTTATTCGATTAATCGAATGATTTTTTTTGTCATTATTAATTTTTATTTGGGAATAATCCAGACAATTTTATACCGCATCCACCTAAATGGGACATTTTTTCATAGTAAACCCTTTCCGGGCCTAAATTTATGCCTTGCCCCTATTTGCGATTCTAATTATATCAAAAATATGATCAGCCCAATGGTATACAAATAAAATTAAACTAATAATAACATCGAGCGAAAAGCGAAAGCCATTTTTTGCACCATTGCCCCTGAAAGGGTTAATGCTCCTTTTTACAAACTAGTTGTTAAGTAAAATATATGGGAGTCCCATTTCATAAGAATTTTTTTTTATAGATCCAATTCATAAGAAAAATATAAAAATATGCGTACGAAATCATGCAATGACTCTTTTAACCCTTTCAGGGTCCAAAGTAAAAAAATGGCATTCACTTTTCATTCAATTCTATCATTAGATTGATAATATTACTATACTATTGGGAATCCAGGAAGAAATGCCAATAGATATCCTCAATACACATAGATGGTGGCGAGGCAGGGATTGGGTCTTGGAAAGGGCTAATAGTTATTTTCAAAATATAGCCGACCATAGGTGTGTTTTTGGAATAAAAGTTTTCAACATCCAATAAGTTTATTCATTTCAATCTCAAAATATTTTTAAATGGGAAAGCATATGATTATTTATTAACAAGATTTCTTACTCAAAAGATGGCCCAATAAACAATTAATCGATTAACGAAGAAAAAAAATTCAATTAGAAATTTAAAAACCATTTTGTTCGATTAATCGAATAAAATTCTGAGCCCTAATATTGATCAATAATGATGGAACGAAATGGGAGATTCTCTTCGAGAGCAGACGCTTTCGGAATAAACTTTTACTATTCGCCTAATTTGGAAAACTAACATTCTTAATGTATAAAATTATTGGATAATCAGATATTTGATTTACAAAAGAAACCGTCTATTACCAAAATGAAGAAAGTTTATTAGAGCCAGCATTTTTTTCCATTTTTATTGGTTTAGTGATCGTATTATTTTATTTTGTCCAATGGTTGGAGCGGTGAAAAAAAGTATGGCATTGAAAAGAATCTCCGAAAAATTAATGCCAGGACTGAAGACCTACAGAACATTTCACATAATATTAAAATAATAAATCTCTAATACATAAAATTTCATCCTGTAAATTTAAAGCATTTCTAAAAAGATTTGCTGTTTTTATTTACTTTCAATATTGAAAAATTATTGGACAATAATTAGATGAAATTTCTCGTAGATGAGGTATCCAGTAGATCTTCAGCCACGTCACCAAAATGGTTTACAAGTGATGAGAATGTTGGCAATTTCACGAATACTAGCCAATTAATGAGTTGGAACAGAATTCTTATTAAATCTAGCTAGAAACCTAGTAAACTTTTGGTAGATCAGTAAATGATTAGGTGATTTCAGCATTAGATAGACCACTTGTATTTCAACAAGATTTATGATTCCAACGAAATATATGCATATTTAAAATGAATGGGCCTTGTTTTAAAAGTATTAAAAGACGCGTAATTGTAGCAGAATGTTTTTATATTCACGGGTGCTCAGTTACTATAATTTCTGTAATAATGGCCAAAGAGGTTATTATTATTCATAGCTTGGTTTTTTATTTAACCCTTTCAGGACCGATGGTACAAAAATTATTTTCACTTTTTACTCAATGTTCTACTAAATTGAAATACATGTACACTATTGGATAAATTAGGAAGTTACACCAATTGGGATACTAAGTATACACAAATGCGAATAAGGCAATAATTTGGGCCCGGAAAGAGCTAAAAGTAGTCAGCTTTTCAACACAAGCTTTTCTCATGGAGATGCCCACCATTTTTTTACCAAAACATTTAGTGAACCATACCTGATTTTTCAGTATTAGCCTGGTAAAATAGTACAAGTAAATAGAAAATTCATCTTGAGATGCAAATTTTACCATACAGATTTTTCAATCAGGTTATTATTTGATGAAGAGAAAGGATAGTTATATTATGAAAACAGTCAATTGTTGAAACAAATGAATTGAACAAATAAACTAAGAGTATAGTTACACATGAAGGTCGGTTTTTTTTAATAGATGGAGGGGAGGGGTGGTTTAATAAAGGACATTATAGATATGGAGTGCATATTTAACTAAATATTATTTTTTTCCCCTTTTTTAAAAAAATCAAATATCGTTTTAGTTATAGTACTAGCCATAGCGAAAATAGTATATCATTAGAAAAATTTGGGTTGATATCAGGAAACTGATACAAATTAAAAAAAAACAAAAAATCAAAAAGTCACTAGGGTCGTTTCACCATCCTCGATAATTTGGAAGAGAAGGGGGTGAGCGATCTTGACTCTTGTCAATTTTCAAAATAATCATATTTCGGGTATTATATATATATATATATATAAACTTCGAAAATAAAACATATATACATATATAAAACATTTATAATAAATATTTAAAAAGGAGCTCTAAACATCACATTCGTTGAATATTGAAAAGGTGATGAATTCGTAATTGTAATTTATTATTAAATTTTGCGGGGGTGGGTGAAAAGGGTGTGGGGATAAATTTACTTCTCATCCAATATATCACGTAAATATTCCGTTTTTTTTCTCCAACCTATATAGATATCCCAGCCTGATGACATATAAAGCCAAAAAAGAACCCCCCCTCCCATCTTTTTATATATAAAAAAAATTGTTAATCATTGGCTGTAAATTCTCTAAAACTGTTAAAAGTTCATACTTTTTATTAAAGAGAGAGA
>LSSL01000570.1:0-10335 GCA_001953115.1 Smittium mucronatum | reverse complement strand
AAATTTATGTTTTTAAAATTTAGAATAAATCATAAATTTATGTTTTTAAAATTTAGAATAAATCATAAATTTATGTTTTTAAAATTTAGAATAAATCATAAATTTATGTTTTTAAAATTTAGAATAAATCATAAATTTATGTTATTAAAATTTAGAATAAATTATAGATTTGTGTTTTTAAAATTTAGTGTTGATCACAAAATTTTTGATATAATTTTACTGAAAGTATTTTAGCTGTAAAATAATTTTGATTTTATATATATATAAATACATGATTTTTTAATGATTTGGTCTTTTATTATTGGTCATTTTATATTTTTTAATCTTTAAAGTAAATATCTAATTTTGTGCTTTTTTTTACGCAGAATTTATTTTTAAACTTAATAAAAACAAAGATCTTTTTTTTAATCAGAATTTATTTTTAAACTTAATAAAAACGAAGTGCTTTTTTTTCTTTATTTTTGCAGACTAATTTATTTTCCAAAAGTTGGCTGGTTTCTGCTCAATTAATTATTTAACCAATAATCACATTTATTAATCATTGTCTTTTAAAGATTCGCTTGAAAGTTGAGGTTTTATCCAATAGAAATGATTATTTTTTAAATTTTAACCAACAGAACAAATAAATAAACATATTTTTTTCTATTTTTTGAGCCAATATAGTCACTGAAGAGTTATTATTAATGGCCAATGGTGTTGGAGCTGATTTATTATTTTGGCCCAAATATAAAAAAATTGTCAAGAAATGAAGTTTATTTTTTTAGATACATATAAAAAATGAAGGAAAAACTTCAACCTAAAAAAGAGAAAAACCAGCAGAAAGCCCAGAGAGAAGGAAACTCCGACAACAAAGAAGCACTTTTAGCTCATCAAAAAGAAAAAAGACCTCAGACTCAAGACCTCAAGGCTAATAATGGAAAGCCCATTCCCCCCAAAAACGACAAAGGAAGCCTCCAAAAAAAACGCAAACTGCCTCCAAAACCTATTCTGATGAATCCCTTTGTCCAAGATTTTCCTGAAATATCTATAAGCACTTTGGAGGAAATCGAAAAGAATCTTAAAATGTAAATAAAACTTTCGCCTACCAAGAAAATATCCTGTCTTTAATTTTCAAGACATCTGCCTTTTATAATGTACTTTTATAGTTGTTTTTCTTCAATTAACTTTTTTTTAATTTTTACTTGACTCCAGATTCTTAGAACAATATTCAGCAAAATTTTCATGTTTACTAACTCGAAAAAGCAAAAAAGACGCTAATAAAGCGCTAGAAAATAAATTTATCACCTCAGAGTCTGAGAAATCTACAAGTAAAAACAAAAGATTAAAGGGCCCTGCTCTAATTCAGTTTCAAGATTCAGGAAACAAAGCACCTGAATCCAGCTTGGAATCTTTTAAAGAATCTGAACTAGACCCAGTCCAATGTCCACAATCCAAGGACAGTTTGGTGCTTGGAATCAATAACACCACTAAGGCTTTGGAGGAGCTACTAAACCGCTTAAACGAGCATACCACATCAAGAAACAAACCATCAAAATCTACCTCTGGCTCTGAGATTGCCGAGCAGGCCGACCAAAGTAGCAAAGCATATTCAAATAAAGATTCAGCAACCCCATTAGCTATCGAAGTAGAACAAGACATATCAGCTATTTTTGTTTGCTCTGAAGATGTTGAGCCTAAACATATGATATCACATCTGGCTGGATTAGTTAATTTGGTAAATGCGCGCAAAATTTCTTGCTCTGAAGCCGGTTCCTGCACTCCCACTCTCTACATCTCTCTCCCGGCCGGTTCAGAACAGATGGTCTCCAAACTGGTAGGTCTAAAGCGGACTTCCTGTTTTGCCATCAAACCATCGCCGATTTCCGACGACTTTATTCGCTTTCTGATCTCTCAAATGTCTGATTTCATCAATTATTCCAAACTGGTTTCTGGCCAATCTGCATTCGCTTCCCTCAGGCCAATGGCTATCAAATATTTGCATAAATAAATTCCTCCAATTGCATCACTTTCTCGCATTGGCTCTAGTCTGCTATTATTAATTCTTATTGGTTGTTTTTATTGTTTTTTAAGTTTGGTGTGAATTTAGGCAAGTGGTTTAGACCAATAGAAGTTGAGTATATATACTATTCTATTTTTTCCCAGAAATCAATCGATATTATATTCTAGTTTAGTACTATTAAAAAAAACACAATCAAAATCAAAATCATACTCAGACTCTATTAAAAATAATCTCAATCTATTTGTTTCTCAAGAGCTGTTTCTCGATCCTGCATGTTTATAAGCTTCTGTTCTGGTTATCGAGCGGTTCTCTGTACTTTCTTATCCATTTTTGACTGTTTGTTTGCTCCCTTTTTATTCTCAAAAATCTTGTACCCGATTGATTCTCAAGAATGTCATATAATTTGCCTGAAGAAGGTACGCTCATTTCTATTGATTCTTTCTAACTATGCCAACACAATACTCCTCTTAATAAAAATTCGCGGTTTAGATAGAGATTGGGAGCTAGTGCAGGCTAAAAGTAAGTCGGCTATATATTTATTTTAGAAAATAAATAAATAATAATCTTGTATTTAACTTGATTCTATCATTTCCCATTTTTCTAAATTATTCATTTCTAATTCGCAATTTCTTTTATGTAAACTGTATTCTGTGTCAATTTCGTAGCCTTTACCAAATGGTAAAATTTATATTCTCGATTACTTTTACAATTTAACTAATAAGTAAATTTTAAATTTGTAATATAAAAAAAATAATCTTTAGGGCAAACACTCATTTGGGAAAGATGAGTCCTGTAAAAATCAAAGATATTTTTAGGGATTTGTCTGACGGAACGATCCTGATACAATTATTAGTAATTTTCATAGTACCTATACTTTTCTTTTTGAGTTGAAGGAGGTTTGTTCTAATCTCTTTGTGTATATAGGAGATAATAGGCAAAGAGCCACTTGGTCGTTATAATTTGAGACCAACTATGAGAATCCAAAAGATGGAAAATGTAAATAAGGCTTTAGAGTTTATTAAAGAAAGAGGTGTAAATCTAACCAACATTGGAGCTGAAGGTATTTTTAATAAATTATATTAATTATCTTTTCCTTGTGAAGCCTTTCTCTTTTTTTTTTAAAAAAAGTAATTTATTAACTTTTCAGATATTGTTGACTTCAATACAAAATTGACTCTTGGTATGATCTGGATGATTATTCTTCGATTCACAATCTCTGATATTAGGTGGAACTTTTTTTTTTTTTTTTTACGATTAAATATTGCTCTTATTTATATCAAATAACTCAACTAATTCGTTGATAAATTATGAAAAATTAGGGATGAAGGGCTGTCAGCTAAAGATGCACTTTTAGCCTGGTGCCAAAGGAAGACTTCTGGATATCGAGGCGTCAATGTTGTTAATTTTTCTACAAGTTGGCAAGATGGATTGGCTTTTTGTGCTTTGATCCACAAACATCGCCCAGACTTGATTGATTACTCGAGTTTAGATATGGTACGTTTCTATATACACTATAAATCTTTTTATATCATAAACTTTTATCTAATTTACAGCATAGTCCTTTTTATATTATAAACTTTATATTCCATTTTTGAAAAGAATGACCACGCTGGAAATACTTTGTTGGCATTCACAGTAGCAGAAAGAGAGCTGGGCATTCCGCCATTGTTAGATGTTGAGGATATCGTGGGAGTAGATAATCCTGACTCTAAATCAATAATGACCTATGTAGCTCAATACTTTCATGCGTTTTCATCTCTAAACAAATCTGAAACAGCTAGTAGAAGAATTGGTAAATTATCAAATGTGCTGCAGACGGTTTACAAAATGAGACATGATTATGAGGATAGAGCATCTGATTTAGTTGTAGATATTTCAGCTGTCGTAAACAAGTGGAGGGATTTCAATCCAGAAAAACAGATCCCTGATTACATCTCAACAAAGAACGAACTGTACCTTTTCAACACGTTTAAATCGAAAGAGAAGCGGGAACTGCTAATGGAGAAGCTGGATTTGGTCAACTTGCTAAACGATATTCAAACAAGACTGACGACATATAATCTGCAACTATACCAACCACCTCCTGAATTGATGTCAGCTAATATAGACAAACTATGGAACCAGCTGAATGGTCTGGAAATATCGTTCCGATCAAAACTGCTTGAGAGGATGGACAGTATCAAGAAATCATACTGCAAAAGATTCGCAGATGAAGCATCGCAACTAAGCAACTCGATGGCAATAATAGAAAAAAGTTTAGGAACGACATATTCTCTTTCGGAACAACTGTCTCTCACGAAGGAGCTGTATGAGCAGCTAGTAGAACTTGGTCCATCAGTTTCAAAATTAGAAGTATTGAACCAAGAATGCATAAATGTGGGGATAGAGGAAAACGAAATGACGATACACACGTTTGAGGGACTAAAGTTTGATTTTTATCTTTTGGAAACAAACATTTCAAAAAAGATTACATTCATAGAGAACCAGGTAATTTTTAAAATATACCCGATTCTTTATATATTTTTTATGCAGACGCAAATATAGACATTTTTGGTATGGAAATTTAACTGTATAGATAATCTTGAGAGAGTCGAGTGCGTTGACGCCAGCACAGTTGGATGAGTTTGAGTCAGTATTCAGAATGTTTGATCGGAGTAGAAGGAATTCGCTATCAGACAGCGAATTCAGAGCAGCATTGGAAACTCTGGATTTAACATATTCAGAAGCAGAATTCGAAGAGATATTTGGGTACTTGTCAGGGGTTGATGAAGAGGGGAATGGAAGGGTAGAATTTGAAAGGTACATCCGGTTTTTGGTGGCAGTGTTTGAGGACCAAACAGGACCAAGTCAGCTACAAGACTCGTTCATGACAGTATCTAATGGCAAACCGTTTGTTACAAGATCAGATTTTATAGCAGCTGGGTTGAACCATGAACAATCGGAGGCGTTGGCATTCAGCATGCCAAAATATGGGAATTCAGACGATAAATTGGACTATAATAAGTTTGTAGAGTCATTAATGTGATGATGAAAAGGGTTTAAAGCGACAATTTTACTTCGTTCATGGCAGGAAGAGGCGGTATTCAAAGAGAAACTAGAAATACGTTTATCCAAAAAAAATCAGCCTCTTATGAAAGCAATAAGCTACCAATTCATTTTTAATAAAACCCAGTTATAAAAAAAAATTTTTTGTGATTGCATCAACTAGAATGGTATTATTTTTTGTGACTTCGGGAACCAAAAAGGTATTGATTTTATTTTTAAACAGATTAAATGAGGATTTTTACTCTTTGAATAATTTATTATTTGTTACGTAGCATTTTGATTTTTAGATAGGACAGAGCATAACATAATAAAAGCACAACTTTTTGGGTGATGAATAAACTTATTTGTGAGATTATAAATAAGGGCAAGAATACATGTAATATTATTGGATGAAACTGCTATTGGAAAAGAATATTATTTAATAGATGTAAATACGCACAGACTTTAATAAAAAAAACGTAGGAATCATTGAAGGATTCTAAAGGGTAAAAAAAATGAAAATAAAGCCACTCTGAAGAAGATCCAATAAATAAGTATTAAAAAAAAAGGAGCTTTTGATTTGATAGCCTTTTTTTTTTTTTTTTTTACATAGGAAGAAAACAACTCGAGTATATAAAAAGTGTCTAGAAAAAAAAAACGGGATGAAATGGAGGCGGTTAGGAGCCAAGGTTTAAGGCAAGACTGTGAACATGTTTATTAATAGATACGTCTTATAGAAAAAATAAAAGCATTACAATTTTGAAATAAGAATATTTGCATTGTTTTATTACTTTGAATTTCAAGGTGATAATAATAAGAAAGTATGGCGAATAAAGCCGTTGAGAAAATGATTTGCTAGAGTTGAAAAAAAGAGAACAAGTTATATACAAGGCAAAAAAGAGTAAGTGAAGCTGATTGGAGTTGTTTTCGGATAATTATCTACATTTTCAGCATTAGAACTAACAGAGTAGACTAGACTAAAGAACAGATTGGATGGAAAACGATGGAAAGTAAAATTATCTCAGTATAAAGTTGCCCAGTCAATGGGATGGGTAGTTCCAGCTGGATCCGAACCTGATAAGAGCAACTTATGGGTGCATATTTGAGGCTATTTTCGGGAAAACAAGCGGTTAAGGTATATCAGGATCTTTCTGAAACTATATCTATAACCAAAACTAAAACTAAAACTAAAACTACCCAAACAGGTTTTACCAATCTGGAATGGAGGGAAAGATGCTGGACAAATATCGTGATATAAAAACAAAATAAAATAAGCTGGGCATTTTGTCTAGCGCGATAGGAAAGACGAATCAGAGGGAGAGGAGGCACATGTCGGGGAAAAAGAGCAGCATCACCGCCCAAAGAACGGGGAACGCAGTGAGTTTTTTTTTCAGTGTTTTTTTCAGCAATCGCATCAGCAGATATAGATGGATTTTGCGGAGCTGGTTTGAGGTCCTCGCCTGCAACTGGCCGGGAATTTGGAGCGAATGGCGATTTTCACATTTGCTGTGCAACCCTAATTTGCTTTCTGTCACGGAATCGCATAGAGTTTGTGTAATCCACAAGTAACATTATTCAGCGGGAATTCTGTTCCCTAAAAGGAAAACTTCATATCGGAATGAAACGTAAATTTCATGAGCTCGGCTGAGTGTTTTATTGGCAGATATTCAGCCCAATGGATAAACCCTCTTTGCAACTTTTTATATGCACAATTCCATTGGCTCCTTTTTTGCAGCATTCCCTATTCTGGGACAAAGGCTAAAAAATAAGTTGACACATTGATCTGATTAAAAGGGTGGGAATATGATCTGGCTAATAGAAATCGAGGATTGGGTAATGTGATGACAAACTTTGTGCCGATAAATGGCAGCCTGGCATTACCGCATCTGGTTGGTGGAGGGGATGCCTGGAGTCAGCCGTTCCTGAGAAGCTGCTGGAAACATTTGATTGCTATCAAGCTTTGATAGGGCAGATATTGTATGCCGTGATGCGATAATGCAAGTCAGCGAATATTTGCTAGTTATCAATTTCTAATAGCCATCTTGATTCGTAAAGATGTGCGTCGCCAGCCGATGCCTCCGACTCTGCTGCCTAAAACCTCGGCTCTCGTAGCTGCTCCCCATTTGCATCCTATTCGCTTTGCTAGTTTCCCATAATCTTTGTGTACCGCTGGCTTTTATTGAGATTTTTCTTTAATCTGTGTATTGCTGGCTTTTATTGAAATTTTTCTTGGTTTCTAAAATTCTTTCTTGGCTTCCAACTCCGCCTACGCACTCTTCCCATATGCCCTGCCAATCGCCTTAAGCCAGTGCGATATCTTGTTCTTTTGAGCCTATCCCTGGCGGCACTAGGTGGATGGAGGCCCAATCGAGCATGAATTGAGCCTTTTTCTGTCTGAGCGATGCTGTCTGAGCCGCCGTTGTCTTTGAGCTCGCTTTTATGGCCCAATATACTGGCGGTGTTTTATTTACTATGAAAATCGCCCTGCCCAGATATCTGCCAAACTTTCCCATTGGCAAATTTCCGATGATCTATGCCCTTTTTCTATTACTTATTTATTGGAAACGTGAAAATAACTTTTGCCCAACAGATTTATTTTATATCTTTTTCCGAAAAACTTATTTCCTCCAATAAAATGTATGCCCTGTATCGTTTTTTTTTTTTTATTATTTAGGAAATTTGGGGATGTGGCCAATGGTCGTAGCTTCTGGCGTTGCCGTGAAATCCAATAGGGTAGCGAGTGGCGAGGGCTAGGATAAATGCGCTCGGCTTAAACTAAGTCTTTATGAAGCCTTTCTTGGATATATGGGGTTTCTTTACCTGCATATAAATCAGCCTCTTTTCCTAGAATTTATGGTTCTCCGATATCTTTCTACGTTCCATTCCCACCTTCTGTTTCAACTTGTGTGTTACCGCCTTATCTCCGTCCAACTGTTTATTTATTTGTTTGTTTCTCTGCCTCTATTGCTTTATATTATCTGCTGTTGTTACCCCGATCCCTATTTTGCTTCCACACTGATCTCGACAAGTTCATGTTTTCTCAATATATTTTCGCTTTTCGTTTGTAAATTAAAAAAGTACGCCATCGTTCTCGCTTTTTTTTTTACTGTCTTGAATTGATTTTGTCTTGTATTTCTGATCCCGTTTGATCCTCCGTTCTGTATACTCTTTCGGATTCTGATTATATCTCTAAATCATTGCTCATTCCTGCCCAAGCCTTCAACTTTCTCTCTCTTTTTTTTATTTTATTTCTGGGCTTCAAATTTCCCCTTTACCCTCTCCGGCGCCAATATTTTTATTGCTACTTCATCAAAAGGGCTGTTTATAATTCTGTATAATAATGAAGAGTGTTCCTTCTGCTATCTTGCGGCGTTCCTTATCTAAAGATGGGAAATCTCGTTCTCTTGTATCCGATTGTGACCAAGATACTCTATGCGAAGCTAAACAATACCTCTCAGCAAAGTCTATTAGAAATGCCGCTGAAAGAACCTTCTATGAAAAACAACTGCAGATTGAAACTCTTGTATCATGTAAGTTTTTCTCCCCTTCCTTTTTTTCTATTCTTCTTTCTTCAGAGTATTGGTCTTTAAATACCCTCTTTTTCCATAAATAGATGGCTCTGGCTTCATTTTAGGAGCGTTATATTTATTGCACCTTCTCGGCTTCACAACTGCTTCTATGTTCTTTGATATGCATTACCAAGTTTCCGGAACTGAGTATGTGTACAATAAGGGATTAAAGGATTTTTACTATTTTTCTTTTCTCTTCTTGTCATTGCTTTTTTTCCGTTCCACTTTTGCCCTGCGCTTTGGACGTAATTTGGCCGTTAGCTTAGGAATTAAGCGCTTTAAAACCATCAACCGTTTCACTGAACAATTTTACGGTATGGTCATGGCCGCCGTCTCATTTGTTTTTGGAATTTATCTATACTTGAAATTCCCCCAGTTTTTAAGACTAGACACTGCTTGGACTTCCTACCCCATCATTGAAATGCCACAATTGATAAAGTTCTACTATCTATACCAGGCTGCTTTCTGGTCCACTGCCCTGTTCTATATCTTCATTGAGCAGAGGCGGTCTGACTTTTTAGCCATGCTCGTCCACCACATCGTCACTATTTCGCTTATTGCCGGCTCATACCTCTTCAACTACTCTGCTATCGGCATAATCATCCATGTCACTATGGACTTTGTTGATATTTTCCTTCCTCTCGCCAAACTTTTCAAATACTTGAACTACACTACCGCCACTAATGTTGCTTTTGCTTTCATGGCCATTTCCTGGGTAGTCACCAGACACATTATCTTTTTGCGCATTATCATCAACATCGCTTTTGAATCTCTTGGCTACATCCAGTTCAATTACGACCCCTTAAACGGCGTTTACGCTACTCCCAACATACAGAACGTATTTACCCTCTTTTTGGTTATCCTCCAAATTCTTTGCTACGTCTGGCTTTACTCCATTGTCTTGATTATTATCGATGCTGTCAATGGCAAGGTTCTCGATGATGTCCGTTCTGAGGAGGAATAAACCAATCCCCTCCCCCTTCATTCCCATTCACTCTTTAATTTTCTCTTGCATTTTCATTCTTTTTTTCCTTCTTCGCCTTTTATATATGTAGTGTGCGTGTTAATTTTTTATATATTTTTCTTTTAGTTTGTTTTTCGTATCTTTCTCATCTTTACCTATTAGTTATTTTAGTCAATCAAAACTCTTTTATTTATTAACCAATTTCCTTTTTTTAATCCTTCTGATTTGTAAGACTAGTTCGGCAAATATCACATGTTTACGGAAACTGATTGGTTACAATTAGATTATTTGTTCAAGTAAAATTTTGAAGGTTTATCATTAAAATTCCGAAATTATAAAATGGTATAAAATATCTGACCATCCAACTCTAAAAACTTGAATCGCCGACCTCATTAGGTCGCCCATCAAGGCCAGAATGGCTACCTGGGTGACTGGCAGTGCAAGATGGATAAAAAAAATTTGTGTTCAAAATTCAAAAGATGAAACAACCATCACCATAGTCAACAGGAAAAATAAAAATAACCACTCTAAAATCCACCGGTGGACTGTGGATCGAAAAATCGTCGGAAAAGGAAACTGGATGGATCTTCAGCTGCTGTACCCTGACCTGTAACTTGGCCTCCAGGACATTGGGAAAATGCAAATGGGGACCTTACGGACCGTCCAGCGACTATCAAATATGAAATTTTTAGATGAAAAATTCAAAAAAAATTGTCCCATCTGCAAAATCGATGTGCCTGAAACTGTCGACCACATCTTATTAAATTGCTCTCGATGGA